>JAUKPP010125422.1:13608-25447 GCA_032273245.1 Phyllaplysia taylori
CTTTCATTAGTTTTTAAGCATTAGCTAGAATTTATATTGTTGACGACTGCCCCCCCCCCTACCATCTCTCTCTCTCTCTCTCTCTCTCTCTCTCTCTCTCTCTCTCTCTAGCTATCAATCTATCTTTATCTCTCTCTCTCTTCCTCTCTTTCTCTAGCTCATCTCTCTCTTCTTAATCTCTCCGATATTGTCTTATTCCAAACTCTACTTTACATTCTCTCTCTCTTAATTTCTCTCCCTACCTCTCACTCCCCCCTCCCTCTCTCTCTCTCTCTCTCTCTCTCTCTCTCTCTCTCTCTCTCTTTCTCTGTTCTCTGCACATTATGGCTGTTGTTATCTTTACCCTAAAATCCACGTCACAGAATATTATGCTCACGTTGAACGTTGCTCTCACGGTTACTCAGTGCGGAGATGCAGACTGTGACAAGACGAATATAGCATTAATGGTACCGCTACATTCCGCCACATTATGAAAACGCAAAACTGTTGCCGACTCCTCCACCCTCTCCTGTTTAACCCAGTTTACTTAGACGGTAACAAATGATATTAGTTTATTGAGTAGATGTGGGTGTAAATTCATAACCTTGTTATACGGTTCCATCGTCGCTGATGGTCTAGTTTCTGCCGCTTTTCTCTCCGTCTGTCTTGTGGGTGAGAACAGCGACTGATCTAATTGTTGACGCCCTGATTTTCGTGATTCTAGACATGAAGCAGATTAAGTTAATATTACAGTAACTTTGTTTGTAAGCCGCAGTATCTAGTTTCAACGTCTTCATACCAACAGGCCCAGCCCATTTTTAGATACTTCTTATCTCTTTTTATATTTCTCGTAATGGGGGTGGGGGATGATGTTACTGTTGTCTTGTTTGTTTTCTTTTTTATTATGGATAAGTTAGTGTCTCACATGGTATATGAATTTGCTACTCCTTGTTGTCTTCCCTCGTTGCCATTCTCTGCAAATCTGAGAGTTTGTCGAGATTCGAGAGTAAATCCGATAGAAGAGGTTCGACATTTCACCGGCTATGGTTCAGCCAATATGACAAAGAGTTTAGATGTGGAAAGTGCCCTTTTCTTGCTTTGTCCTAACAGTGTTGCGTCGTGTGAGGACGCGATGTTTTGTGTCCGTCTCAATGTACGGCTTCTGTGTGGGACCCTATTTGAACCGCCGGGATTTCGAAGAATGAATTCATCAGTCAGTCTAGTAATTTTGACTTTCTTAGTCGACTACTAGTTTAGCGTAAAGTACTTTGAGTTTCATATGCTTTTACTTTTTCCCTTTCTTTCGTGGTGTTCTCTATTCTCATATCGAAAATTAATTAAGTTTCATAGTTAGCGGGGCGACAGCTAAACTATCATAACTCTATTTTTGGCGTAAATTACTTTTTTTGCATATTCCAAGGCACTGGCAAGGTGCGCGAATCCTGTAAAAATATTCGAGTCCGTCTATTATCAAAATACGGACATTTAGTTGTCAAATTGCATACTATCGTAGCTTGATGAATATTGTTGCAGAAAGTCGGGGTGGCTTTTTTCATCTCCTGTAAACTTGAATAAGAAAAAACAACTTTCGACTGTTGAGCTGCCACCACGAGACTCAGATTTAACATTGCATCTCTTTTGTACTGCAATTTGATGAATGTCAGAACGTGAGAAAGGAATGCTTTTTTCCCTTTGCCAGCACATGCTGTTAATGAAGGCTAGATAATAATGTATGTTTTTTACAAATAAGATCGTTCCTGAATTTTTATATAATTTTTCTGCAATTTCAAGGGCAAAATTCTGTTTTTTCCTTTTTTATTTATTTTTCTCTGCGGGATTTCTGCTTGCAAAAATCTTCAAACCCACATTCAATGGATCATTCATGTCAATGACTTGTCTTGCCTGCCACCCCAAGCGTTTCTGTGTTCTGAGAGTGTTTTCTTTCTTTAATTTAATTACGAAAAATAATCACATGGCTCAAGTTTCGAGAATTTATGATATGATTTTGCTACAGTTTGGATTTTTTTCGTGTTAGGGCCTGAGGCTGTTCATATTAATTTTATTTGGTAGTTGTTTTTTACCAAAATACTTTAGGATTGAATGGGGCTGTCAATGTGAGTAAGAATATCTTTTAATAAGTATGCACGTCATTGTATGTGTGTGTGTGTAGTTGTGTGTGCGTGTAGTTGTGTGTGCGTATGTATGTGTGTACGTATTTGTGCATGTGTGTGTGTTTGTGTGTGTGTTTATTTTGCTTCTTTTGGAGTTGTTGGTGTTTATCTATTTACCTCCATTTCTTTTTATCTTTTTTACTTTTCATTATATCTTTTTGTATTGGGGTGCTTCTAAAATGAGTGTGGGGGGAGTGGGGGAGTGGTGACACGCCCAGGTCGGAAGATAAGAGGGATGTTTCAAACTCTCCTGGGAACCTAATTCAAATGTTTAATTTCTTAGTCGTCTGACGTATTTTGTCTCGTTGTCCAATTGCCCGGGTCTGGTTCACGCTTCTTTCGCTAGAGGCGATAATGGGTTAACGCTTTCGGAATTGGTCAAAACTGACTCTAATGAAATTGTACACTTGTCTTCCAAATGAGCTGGTGCGTTTTGTTCTCTTTCGTTTTCTTGAAGAAAGTAACTTTTTTCTTGCTTTCATCATGTGTTTTTTCTTTTTAACCTCTCTCTCTCTCTCTCTCTCTCTCTCTCTCTCTCTCTATCTTTCTCTTTCTCTCTCTCCTTCTCCCAATTTGTGTGTGTGTCTCTCTCTCTTCGGATACCAAAAGAGATATGAATTCAGCTTCCTTTTTTCTGACCGAAAAAGATAGTTTTGTACTGGCTACACTATAAATACAAAATGCGACTTTAGAAAGTAGGCACTAGAACCGTCTGAAACAAGCCAATTTAAGGCACTAGCATTGCAGGAGTGTTGAGATTAAACCAACTTATCAGTCTGCATGAGGTCATTTGAGCAGCTTTTCTGAGTAATCCCAAGTAGTAAACTGTCTAGAAGTTGACTTGAAACTGCGTGCAAAACTTTAAATTGAATACCGTCCGAGGAGATGATAAAATGAAAGAGCGTACACACATGCGCCCCCCCCCTCCCCACACAAAAAATTATATTACCCCCCCCCCCCCCGCACACACACACACACACACACACACACACACACACACACTCATTCACACACGTCATGAGAAAGAAACAGTAAGAGACTGTAGGAGAACTTTAGTTATAGGAGTGTCTTTACTTTAAAAAACCGATGAAGAAAACAGATGAAACCACTAACACAAACACAAGCACACACATTTAAACACACGCACACACGCACACGCACGCACACACACACACACACACACACAAATAGGAGACACGAATGGCGCCAAAACCAGAAGTGAAAGCTGTTCTTATCCAAGAGCCGGAAACAGAAAGCAATATCACTTTATTAGATCCCTGGTGTCACACACCCGCACACGCACATAAACACCCGCACACACGCAAGTCAGACACATTGATGACGCCACGACCGGGAGTGATAACTGTTCTTATCCAAGAGTTGGAAACAGAAAGCAACATCACTTTATTAGATCCCTGGTGTAAAACGTTTGAAAGCGATGCCACCAAGTCCGGAGTGTCAATCAATCAGGCGATGGACGCAAGGCCCTAAACCAGTGTTTCTTTTTACGAACCAGAAATGGATGTAATCCGAGCCAGTTATTTGATTTTTTTAACCATTTTAAAAGTTCTTTTTTCATGGGTTTTATTTTTTCATAAAGGCATCACTAGACAGAACGCCCAAAGAGAAGTTGCCACCCGTCTCTGTGGGAGTGGACAAAGACAACAGACGGTAAAAAGGCTGAAAACGGTCCCGACTCGTTTGGGACTGAAAAGCCATTTCCCCCAAGCGCGTAATGGATGGGGGAAGACCAGACATTATTTATGAAGGCACCAGCCGTTACGACTATTTTATCATTTTTTAAAAGTCCTTTGAATGTATTTGGACGCCACACTTATCATAGATCTTTACCGATCGATTTCGGAGTCTTATATCCCTTTCCTTCTATGCCTTTTGTTAAGGGGTTTAGTCTTTCAAGTAGCCTTTCCATTTCCAATTGTTTTCAGAGAGAGAGGGGTGCAGATCTGCTCTTTCTGATCTTGCTTTGGGAGTTGCTTGTGGGATTGTCTCCCTTGCATGGACTTATAATAATATGTCAAAGATCCACACTTATTTAGGTTTAAATGCAAAGGAAGCCTGCTCACATGGAAATATAACGCTCATTAAGATTAAATGGATATTTGAAATCTATTTCTCCGGATTATCCAATTTTAAAAAATCCTCTTTTCCCAGGCGTATCACCATCAAGAACGCACCGCCTTGGTGCAATCTGCTTTGGTCTAGAATGGTTTACTAAAAGGAATCTTTTATGAGAGACATCGAAGCCGCTTTCTGAACTAATGATGTCAAAGATTTGAAGAGGTGGAAAATGGGAATTTGAGAAAAATCTGTTGTGGCTATCTGCAATCTAATCAATACTTTTCTAAGCGTGTAAGTTCCATAATATGGAGAGCTTAGAGAAGCTTTTATTTTTCTCAGTATTACCTTTGATGAGTGAGACCCCTTAATCTCACACGTATTGCTAAAAAAAAGTATGGGAATATGAGAGTACTTGGGTTCAGAAAATTTCATCAGTAAAGTTTTACCGAAACGAACATACCCGTTAAGAGAATGACAACGACCACTAACGAATAATTGTCTGTCCTTCACCCTAAGACCGTGTTGGGTTTCTACTCCATCATGTTGCAGCAGAACTTTATGTGTATTATATTGAGTCGATTTCCCTGGTCAACGCTCTTTTTACTGCATTTCTTCTTTCCAAATTTTTAGTTTCTTATTTCCCCTCTTTACAAAGCGCTCTGCCCTCTGAGAATAATGGTGGAGCTATAGATAGAGATAATTAAAGAAACACAAAGACAATGACGGTAAAAAAAAGGCTGGAAATGGCCCCGACTCTTCTGGGACCGAGAGGCCATTCCACGAGCCCGCAAGGGATCCAGACATTATTCAAATATTCATAAAGGCACCAGCCCTTATGGCTATTTAGCCACTTTTTAAAGCCCTTTGCATATAGTTAGACGGACACGAATTGTCATGGACCAATTGATAAAATTCTTAGTCTGCAAAAGCTTCTCTTGCATGCATTTTGTTAAAGGGTTTATCCTTTTAAGCATCCTTTTTCCGAATGATTTTCGAAACAATGCGAATCTGCACTCTCTGGACTTGATTGTTTGTCTCTTTGTTTGATAGGGTTTTAGGGCTCCATCAACTCTATATGGTCATTTCAGTGCCCATCTCTGGACTTGCTTAAAGATTTGGCTGTGGGGTTTTTTCCGTCGTATGAATTTGTAGATCCAAAATCCACACTTGTTCAGTTTTAAATTAAAAGAATGCCTGCTCTTGTAAAAAAAAATAATCATTTGAAACTGGAAATCTATTTCTCTGGATTATACTTTAAATAATTTTTGTAAAGCTATTCACCTAGGCCTGTCACTAGCAAGTACCACAAGCGTCCGAGTGCACTCTGTCTTTGCCTAGAATTGTTTTTTATATTCCTACTGAAATGTTTACTTAAGCAAAATGAGAGGCATCGATACCGCTTTCTGAACTGAGCATGAAATAGATTTGAAGAGGTGGGGAATTGAAATTTGAAAAAAATCTGTGGATGCTACCTATATCTTCCGTGAATTTCTCTAGCCTTGTAAATTCCACGGAGAGCTTAGAAAAACTTCATAATTTTCTCCAGGTTACCTTATTTGACAACTCGGCATCGCAAATCAATTTGTCGTTGATAAAAGAGGAAGGATCCAATTTGTCCCCGTCCAAACAAGTATTACCATAATGTGAGAGAATGGTGTCGGAGTCAGAAAGGCTCATCAGTGAAAGTTGCCGAAAGCATCTTACTCGTAAGAGAGTGACAACGACTACCAAAGAGCTTATAATTTCATAAAGAGATGCAAGCTCGGTCTGGATTAGTAAGCGGAAAGAGAAAGAAAAATACATGCGCATAAGAGTAGCAAAATTTCTATTCTAGCGCGTTACTACGTCATAAGAGAGTAAAAAAGTAGAATCATTACGTGGTTGATATGAATCAAGATTTAGCGCAATTCATAGGTTTTAGCTTAATAATAATTTTGATGACATTTTCTGTTTGCTTGTGCACTCTAAAATAAGTGTGTGTCTTGTTCTTTTCATCTGGTAGTTATTAAGACGTATTTATTTATTGAGAAGCCAGCTTTTTTTCCATTTTGGCTTGGACCATAGCAGGGTGGAGCCGAACACCACGGGACCTTGTCGGAAAGGCGCCACGTTTGAAGAAACACGCTAGGAGTTGCATCATAAAGGGAAGTAAGTTGCCTCTCGGTACTCCTTCTCTCCGCGACTACTAACGTATGATTGTCTGCCCTTCACTCTAAGACCGTGTTGAGCTTCTAATCCATCATGCTGCAGCAGAGCTTTATGTACATTATATTGAGTCGATTTCCCTGGTTATCGCCCTTCAACGTCATTTCTTCTTTCTATATCTTTTTCTATTTCCCCTCTTTACAAAGTGTGCCTACACCCTGGGAGTAATCGTGGAACGAGAACGAGATACAGATATAGAGTGCGAGAGAGAATGTGTGTGTGTGTGTGTGTGTGTGTGTATTTGTGTGTATGTGCGTGTGTGTGAGAGAGAGAGAGGCGGGGGGGGTGTCTGTGATTGCGCTTGAGAGAGAGAGAGAGAGAGAGAGAGAGTGAGAGAGTGAGAGAGAGAGAGAGAGAGAAAAAGGAGAGGGAAAGGGAAAAAGGAATCTTGAGCTCGATTGTACATAATGCATCTATAAACTACATTGATATAGCTCATATTGTATCCCTTATTCTAGGTCTTACAATGTATTATTATTCTTAGAGACAAGATCATTTGGCAATAATCTCAAGTTCTTGGGAAGAATACAGATACCATGCATTATGTTGTATAATCAATGTGTTTGAGATACGAAACGTAGGCTTTTAGAAGAGTTTTATCTATTGATGCATGGCATTTATTTAGACAACTTAATCTCCGATAAGCCTTTTCTAGTCTTGCTCGCATTGATTCCTCAAGCTGGGTGTCTGGGCTAAAGTTTGAAGGCGAGGAAGGCACAGAAAGACGGGAGGAGATTAGAAGAGAGAGAAAAGAAGAAAAAAAAAAAGAAGTAGAGAAAAGATAAGAGAATTATAAGAGCAGACGAGAATAGAACAGAAAAGACTAAAAGACAAGAGAAGTCTTTGGAATAATTTTTTGAAGAGGCACCAGTTGTCAGCTGGGGCTCTGAAAGTCAAGCGAAGAGAAGACAATAGTGGACAATAGAGAAGTGACAGAAAGAGAAGTATCGAGAACTGTAAGAACACCATCCTCTCCCCTGGAGGCGACAAGAATTCAATGCCCAACCAGTAGGAGGAAAGAAGTAAATCAGAACGATCGTTCCCCCGAGACCAAGATAATACATAATAATACTCCCTTCCCTCCCTTCCCCCATCCATCCACTCTCAAACGGGGAGCACTGCCGACTATGATCTGGGTTAATGTAGACTTCTCATCTTCAGATCTCGCACGCCACACTCCTACAATTTTAGTGACATCCAGACGCTGGTATCTGTGTCAGTGGAGTGCAAAATCTGGGTCTATAAACCCCAAAGGATGCCCAGAGTATGATTTTGACTCCTCTTTCACAATATTCTTTGTGGGGGGTTTTCTTTCATATTGAGAATTAAATACTGGAAGTTAGAGTCTATGGTGTACGTTAATGCCGATAGAATAAAGGACAAATAGAGCCTGTCCCAAACAGCGGGTCTTTCCTTTTTTTACGGAAGGGAGATCTGCTGCCCCAGTGCACTGACATGAAAATAACCCTGCGTTTTTCCAACGTAAATACCGAAAATGGAACTGAACTATGAGCATTAGATCATTTTTTGGAGTATAAGTGCAATCATGCCCATCATGTACCAAGTTATATTATTTGCACAAGCGGTTACTTACATCAGAGTTATGCTGTATTCAATACGAAGCATTTACATTGATTTCGTTTCCGCTTTTGTACATGCATTTCAGTGATTGTTATGAAGGTTGAGGACTAGATTTTATGAAACGACTAAGGTAGAAATCCGACTGAGAACTAGTTTATGTCTTAGCTTTAGGGATATTTCAAACCAACCCAGGAACGCAATAAGTTTTATCTACTTCAATTAACAAATGCCATCCATGCAATAGCCTTTAGAAAATGAAAAAGATAAATGTCTTGTTTCCCTTCCCAGAGACAAAGAACAAAAAAACTGAAAATAAAATGAAAGAAGCTTAGCACAGTAAGCCCACTGTAAGGGGCGAAATAAAACCCTTGACAATATTAAGATAAATTGACAGAGACAGTTCAATATTTTCACGCTCAAGCGCATCAATGGTTTAGTTGTACTTTTTATTGATTAGGGGATGTAATTGAAAAACGCTTTCCCCCCAACCTCTCCCTCCCATGCACTAAGCCCATGCTTTTAACCCAGCTCCCGGTTTTCTCCTAAGACTAGACAAAAAAGAAAAGAACAAGAAAAAAGGAAAGGAAAGAGATAAACAAGCTGAATCTCTGAGTTTCTGCAGAAACCAAATCTTTTCCGTCACTGCAATTTCGAAACACTTTTTGTGCAATACATGGAAACGGTGACATAAAAGGGAGGCTTATTTGTGTGGGTTCCACTGTCAGTTGAAGCTCATTCACGATTTAACCATTCCCTGGAAATTGAGGATAACTGCGGATCTTGCCTGAAGCCAGTAAACCTTGGGGCCGGCGTCTTAAAACTCCATTTATTTGCGTATTTCTTTTTCCACACCGCACTCTGAAAAAGGGCTCTCGGAGTTAGAAGAGAAAATACAGAATAGCTCTTCTTCATGTCCTCTTGTCAAGAGAGAAGACATCTGCAATGAGAATTCCGGTGCTATGGAGTAATGGTTAAGCTCTTCGTTTGTCATGCGGAAGATCCGAGTTCGATCCCATGCTGAAGGAATAGAAACTACTAAAAGGGTTGTGTTGGAAGTGTGGTGTGTGGGACATTAATAAGACAAGGACAATTCTTGAAATCAGGTTTTAAATGAAGTGAGGAGGCAGTTTCTATTGTTTTTTTTCCGTTTTCGAGCTGTGAGACTACATTCTGTATGAGATTTTGTCCCTTCTGTAATTTTTTCTCACCTGGCATATGCACCCTTATAGAAATACATGTAGGTCTTTGTGATACGGTTATCTTGTTGCTTTGCGGGGGTTTTTATGACATGATTTTGCTATGTTTTTACTTGTTGTTGTTTATAGTGTTGTTGGGTTTTTTTTTGCTTTATTTTTTATCAGTAGAAAGGGGTAATTAGCTACTATATGCATTGTGGTTAGCGCCTACGCGGTGTTTGTTTGTTGCTTGTTTTTGGGGTGTCTTTTTTTTTTTTAGTGGCGTAGTTCCAAAAGATAGGCGGAAGATGTAATTACAATACAGTTTCCACTTTTGACCCTTCGTGTATACGTGTGTGTATCGTTATTTTGTTCATTAGACATTTTTACTAATCTATTTCCTTTTACCTTCATACTGGAAGAATGTATCAATCAAATATTTACAAATTTTACATTTAGTTTTCTCTAAGGGCTACAAAGATTATGTTATTAAAACTTGTCGAATAGGGCCTAGTTGCGTGAAACTGTTTTATCAATCTAATTTTGCCAAAGGCCCTTGCGGATTTTTAATGTTAACGACAATGCCATGATTGACATGGTTTAAGAGATAAAAGTGTTTGCTTAATTGGACTTCGCTAGATATCTTTTTGGCGTTTCGAAGGAGGACGTTTGATGGGTACTCTTCAAAATTTAGTCGTCTGTGAAAACAAATAGCTTGAAGGCAATCGGATGCATCTTTTGGGAAATGAAGATGCTAATTAAATGCTAACACTGAGCTGAATATTAAGGGTGAGTGAATATGTTAAAATTCAACCACAAGGCCCTTAGGTATTGATGATTTACATAAGTAATTCGTTCTCGGAATACTCCGTATTTTCTCTCAGACTCTTTTACGTGCCCTTGCGCCAGTTTGAATCTTCTCAAGAGGAACATAAAAAGAGAAGAATGATAAAATTATCCTCGAACTTTGCAAGGCTGCCAACTCCAACTGACTGCTTCTTCCAGCCCGTTTGTCTTCGCTGTATTTTGTGAATTTTTCTCTCTTTTTTTCTTTTTTTTTTTTATTGGTGAGTGGCATCGCCTCGGGGCTTGTTGACTTTGCTGCTATTAATGGATTACTGTCTTCCACATTGTTCGCCTCCGTCTCTTACACTCATTTTTTTTTTCTTTCTTTTTTCTCTCTTCCTCTCTCTCCCTCTCTCCCACTCTCTTTCAGCCTAATTTTGTGCGGATGTGTGTCTCTCCCTATCACTCTCTCTCAAACACGCAGTAATTGTTTTTTGCCCGGGGGGGGGGGGGAGGGGGGTGTTTCTCACTCTCTGTCTTTCTCTTTCTCCCCTTCTCCCACTTTTTCTTTTTCTCCCTAATGGGCTGTCTTTCGTTTTAACTTTCTCGCCTCCTGTGAGTATGTGTGTTCTGTGTTTCTTTCTGTTTGTATCTTTTTCTCTCTCTACCTCCCTTTTTCTTTCTATCTCTCTCTTTCTCTTTTTCTTTCGTCTCCTCTCTTGTATCCGGAGAAAACGACTATTCAAAGTGGCCTGAAAAATTCAGTCCATGTCTCCCGGGCTTGGGATCATTAACCCGCCTTGACTACCTCAGACGTACTCTTCAACCACAAATCACTGTTGCTATTTTGGCCGCCCACTCGGTTCTGCTGGTAACTTAAGATTTTTAAAAGAGATATAGGCAAAAAACACAAGTGCCCTACACATCACTCCAACTTACCACAATGTCACGGAAAATGGTCATGCCCCATCATTTCATGTCACTTTAGTAGAATTGAGAAAACAGACAGAGACTTGATTATTTTTATTTAAGAATACCCAGCTCTACATGCTATGATACTTTTCGTAAAAAGAATCCCATTGCGTGTGACTTAAACAGACACCACTGTACATCTAAGAAAAAATAAGCCTACGCCTCATCTTTGTAGCGCAACTGATAGAATAGCATGTACATACATAAATTAAGCAAAACGAAATAACTGCGATAACATATTTTATCATCAGACTGTATTTTGATTTCTCAAACCTGGCCTGTATCAGCATCATGTCCTCTCACGCCCCTTTGCTCGTTCTGGTTGTGAACTTTAGAATCTGACACGACAAAAAAGCAAATACACCAGACCAACCCAAAATTCTCTGTTCTCACTCGGAGTTGATCCAGTGTGGATGGAAATGCGGGTCGTGATCTGCATATGGGTTTGGCACTACGTTTTCACCCCAGATGCCTTCCTTCCCACAATGCACTTAACAGAGAAAAACAACTAGTCTTTGGATAGTTGTCATGGAAACAAATTCCTTGAATTACGTGACCATAGCCGATAGGGATCCTAAACTGTTTGTGTCGTTTAAATTTTGCTTTTTGTTTGTTCTTTCTAGATTTCTCATGATTGCAAAATACATAAATTGTTGTTTTTTGGGGAGTGTTGCTTTAAGTTTGTTTTGGCTGGGGATTTTTTTTTCTTTTGGGAGTGTTAAGGAGAGCAGAGAGAAGGCTCATGGCCACACTGTAGGGGCTTCCTATCCACTATCCTTTAATTTGGCTGAGGGAAGATAAAAGTGATAATGGTGTCGGTGGTCTAGTGGTTAGGCTGCCGGACTCGTAATCGGAAGGTTGCAGGTTCGAATCCCAGCTCGGGCCCGACGT
>JAUKPP010125423.1:0-15242 GCA_032273245.1 Phyllaplysia taylori
AAATAGAGGAAAATATTCGGTCCCCGCTGATTGTGTCGGATAAGCGAATTTGTCGGATTATCGGCGCTCTACTGTATTTTGATGCATAAAATTCTTCCGATTTGAATTATTCATTTCTCTTTGTATTAATCATATACACCTCATTTTCCCTCCTTACATTGGTCAACAGTTTCTTATGTTTGTTAGGGTAGACTTTATCACTTGTTTTTCAACTTTTGAAAGGAAATAGGCAATATATCGCTCAGAACGTTTTTCTTAGGTTTTAAAGAATGGTTTGTCTCAAGAAACTGTGTCCGAAATTTTTCATCATGTCCAGGGCAATATTTGATATCATATGGATTGTTCTTGATCTCATTCCAGCTTGTCCCATACCGAGATTCCAGACTCACACATCTCTTCAAGACATTTTTTGACGGGGATGGGAAAGTTCGCATGATAGTCTGTGTAAATCCCAGATTTACTGAATACGAGGAGACAATTGTAAGTTCATTGCTCTGAGCATTTGAAAGCACTACCTAATTGTTCTATCAAAATAGCGTTATGCACTTCTTCGTTATCCCTTTTGCTGTGATGTAAATTTTGTAATCAGTGAATATTTTACCTGCCTTGTAAGATGAGCATTATGTGTTATCATAAGCTTTGTTTCTGTGTGTGGCTTCAAGCTTGTTTCCAATGCCACATATTTGCAGTGTGGACATGAAAATAGCATTCTTTTGTCTCTCAAGTTTTCAATTTTTTTTTTACTGAAACTTGCTACCTGAAGTGCTCAAAGCACTTTTTTGGAAAGCATTATATCCTGCATGTCAGACAGATTAGTTTTGATTGATTATCAGTTTTACGTCCCCTGTAACACTGTAAGGTCATTTAAGAGACAGGCTACTTCGACTCTGCCTGTCAAGGCCAACCCGGGCTGAGAGGGAAAACCCTCATCAGATTGTTCGCATGTGGGGTCAAACTCAGGTCTTCTGTATGCTAGGCAAAGAGCCTAACCATTACTCCACAGCACCGGTCGTCAGACAGAAGAAGCTGGACATGTGACTTGTTACCCAACCCTATGTCATACAATTATTTGAACCCTATGTCATACAATTATTTGAACCCTATGTCATACAATTATTTGCTTAAGGATCATAAGACTTAGCTTTTTAGTCGGATCTCATCAGTAATTTTCTTGTCCCTCTCACAGCATGTGATGAAGTTTGCAGAAATGACTCAAGAAGTTATGATCACCAAGTCGGTCTCGAACAACAAATTTGATGTTGGTTTTACCCCTGGCAGAAGACGACTGCACCAACAGCACGTGGAGAGTGGAAGAATGGAAGGTAAGACCGCTTTATCCTATCGATAGGACTGACATAGATAGCTGTCAAGTTTGGCACTACATCATAGCAATTTAAGAGCCCTGGAGGGAAATCTTAAATGTTTCTCAAAATGAAGTACTGCTTAGAGAAAGCTGAATCTTTGCTGTTTGTCTGAAATGCAAGTCCGTTGTAATCAATTTGATCTTTGATGAATGCATATCATAGCCATTTGATCAAATTGTTTTCATTATAACTTTTCATTGGTTGACACAAGTTCAAGCCCCATTCATAAATTTTCACTCACTAACCATGCACTTTCCTGTTTTCTTGAAAGGTTATGACAATTTATGCTTGCATATATACTTACTGTTGTGTTGACCCTAAAGGTTTCTGTTGGGTTTCATTCAGTAATTTGGCTTTGGAACAAAACTACAATGTAACTGAATATTGCAAGCTGTGAAAAAAAGTAAAATGAATGCAGAGGTGGAACATTACTCGAGGGGGAGGGGGGGGGGGGCACTGTAATGTGTACATTGGTTCTTTTTCTGTACTTTGTTGTTTTACATACAGATGGCATTAGGTGCAAATTGGTCTACTCTGAAAAAAATTAGAAACCATGAGGTTTACAACAGAGTTTTTATTTATTTGAAGTGATATTAATATAAGTTGAATATTTTTGGCTCTCCTGTGAAATAGAAATGCTCACTTAAAAGTCGTTTTACCTGGTACGATCTATGTACTTTTTAAAAGATCATACTCATGTACAAAAAGAAAATTTTCGTTACTTTGCTGCTAAAGTTTGGAGGTAAGTAAATACAATTTGATTTTTTTTATTGCACAGGGCAGGGCTTAGCTACACATTTTTTTTCACACAGGGGCTAGATTGATGACTTATGTTTGTTTTCTTCATGTCTTTTTTTCGTTCACTCTTGCATGATTTAGTTTTGGTTTGAGATATGACTTTGGCCTTACTGCATATGAGAAGGAACCATTTTTACTTTAGTCTTCCCCAACACACTGCATGCTGTCTTGCTGTCTATTCTATAAAAATGACTCTGGTCCACACAGACCAATTGTACTTTGTTTGGGCCAGTTGTTTCTGCTAGCATTTCTCCGCTCGGGTTAAGTGAGCTGCATTTTAAAGTAGACAGGACTGCAAAAGGGAATTAAGGAGCCCATTTTTTCAGCTTTGTTGTTTGTTTCTTTCTCTTTTGGCTTGTTCCTGTTTTTCTTTTTTACAGCCACAATTTTCCAAGTTGTCTGCTGAAATAGCTATCTGATTAAATTTACTTTAAATGAAAAAAACCAACATCAACAGTCTTGAATGGAGATGCTATAAGTTGACATGTGCACGCTCTTGGTATTCTTTTAAGTGTAATCAAAACTGATAGATGAGCATGTAACTATATCCACTCACAGATATTTATTAGCTGAAATGAAACCACTCGTTCAGAGCGTAGAGAAAACGAAAATGTCTTGATACTTCTCTTGTCTCCTTAAGTCTAGACCATAGCAACGCTCGAAATTGGACAATCCCGAAGGTTTTTTTGTTTGTTTTTCTGCTTCTAAGATATAATATGTGCAATGATGATTCTTCTTGCCAATATCCTCATGGACTTTTAACCAGCTTTTGTAAAATTTTTCACATCTTCTATCAATTTCAGAGGAAGTTGTTTCCCACAGGCCACAAATAGATTTTTCAATCGGACCACCGTTTCCAGTTCTTGAGGTAAGGCTCTTTCTACAGTCGAACTAGCCCTAGCAGCCAACTGGACAAACGACCACTTCATGATTTCCCATTTCCTCCTTTGTATTTTTTTTATATAATGACATTGTCCAATTTGACTGCTTATCAAAGACTACCATTTTTTTTCCTGACGGGAAGTGTTTGTTGGCAGGCATGACTGCTTATACAAGGACAGTTTGTCACCATTGTACCTCCTTTGATGTGTCATGTTTATGCATCAATTTATTGTCTCAATGGCAAATGGCCCCATTGGTCTTTTGTAAGTATTGTAAGATGAGATGGTTAATCATAAAGGCAATAAATTTTGGTTGAAGAAGTACTAATCTGGTCACTGACAATTTAGATAGTTTTTTTTACTCATGCTTAAATGTGATTTTTATGTATCAACATCTTGCTGAAAAGCATTGGTTTGATCAGTCACAATTTAAAGCCTGTAGAACTCTTTGGCGAGCGGGGAATATTTTTTAGCACACTTATCAATCTCAGGCAAAAATACATTGGTGTACTTGCTGTCATGATAAAGATATTTTGGTTCCCTTCATTGGGAATGATATTTATTACCAGTAGCGCTTGTCCGTGTTTTTGTCAATGTCTGTTGTCTCTTTTGCCTACAGTTGATCAGCCCCACTGATGATTTGACAATCCGTAACATCAACCAGTGTTTAGACGAGAGACTGAGGAGAAGGCAGTTGATGATCTTGGACTATGATCAATCCTGTGAGTTGCTTTTGCAAACTTGTTCTATTCATCAATAGCTCTGCATGTTGGTGCTGAGGGAGGCCTGATAGCCAATCTGTGCACCTAGCATTATAATATGTTTCTTATTCTTATCAGGTTGGTGAAGCAGAGAGGACAAAACATTGAAAACAAAAAGTTTTAGTCCCGAAAAATTAAAAAAGAGCCAAGTGAAAGTTTTGTTCCTTAGTTGTATTTGGCTTCTCAGGACTTTTCTTTCTGAATTCTGGATGTTTGTTTTTTACAGAAGTAAAGACAAAAAAAGAAAATCTGAAATATCCTATTTTGTTTTGTTAGAATTTATACCTTTCATATCGAAGAGGCATAGCTTGGGACTTAAGTGTGAAACATAGTGTCCCTCCCCAATCCCCGGTTCAGATTAAGAAATGAATGGAATATTATGAATTTCAAACATTTTAGTGAAATAAATGAGTGCTGTTTTTTCTGACAGGTACTGAGTTCAGAGCGCAGCTGGTGAACTTTGAGAAAGACTACAACTACCTGCGTAATAAATGTGCAGAGCTGGAAGAGAAGGCGTCAGCGAGGGAGAAGGAAGCGAGCCGTTTGGAAGGCAAAAACAGAAGCTTGGAGAGGAAAATGGAAGAGATGAGCCGAGCTCTCAAAGATCTGGAGAAGGAGAATCAGCTACTAGGATTGCAGGTACAAAATGTCCTGGTCTTGGAACTGGGTTTTTGACAGTCACACAGGAACTAAATTATATAGAAGATTCACGTGCCGAATTAATAGAGGACCCACTCACCAAAAATATGTACTTGGACGTCTGCTGCGCAGAATAGGCATGTCCATTTTTATCTTTTTCAAATTTCGGAACTTGTCTACTATTTAATGTCTAACGTAGCCTATTAGCTATGAATAGCTGACGCCATGTATTTCAATGAGTCTGTTGTTGATATGAGTGGCTGTTTTTGTGACACACAGTCTGTAGTGGGCTTGTTGAAAGGCTTTAACTGATGCCGCAAACACAGTGAAAGGGATATCCGGTTTTGTGGGCTGACATACATTGTTTATTCTTTCCTCCTCAGATTCAAGACAAGGCTTGGAAAATCCAGGTGGAGAAAAATGCCAAGGAAAAGCTCAGATCTGACTACAAGAATCGACTTCAAATTAATAACCAAGCATGGGAGAAGAATCTGGTATGAATGCTTTTACATTTATTGATCACATATTTGTATTCAGGGGACACCTACGTAAGGAAAAACCTGTACTGTTATAGATCGTGTTGATAGGTGTTTCCACTGCCTCACATCTCATCTGTACATTTTGAGTATCTATTGTCATTTTGTATTCAGGGATTTTCCTGAGGAAACCGCCATAAGGGATCTGGATCAGAGTCCTTAACTACTGAAATGAGCAGGGAATATCAGTCCCGTGTATGTTTTCTGTTCATTACCAACCTTTTTCTTAGTACTGAATGGCATGTAACCAATGTATGGTCTTTACTACTTTGCAATTTTAAGGGACTGATTTAACATTAAATTCTAAACATAAAAATTTGTGGAACAATAAAGTAGCCTATTTGAACGTTAGCTAGGTATCACAGATTTGGAGTATACTTGATTCACAATTTCATCTTTCTCTCAGGAAAAAGAGCGCCGGAAGCTTGAGATTGAGGCAGAGAATCAGCTGGATGAGCGAGACAGGAAGTTGGACATGCTTCGAGACATTGTCAATGAAGCGGATGTTGTTCCCTCCACACCGCGCACCAGGGCGAGGGCAGGACCCAACCCCACACCAAAACCAAGAACACACACCACACCAGCCTCATTACAGAGTGCAAGGTATGTAGTTAGTTCTGAGATATTTGAAAATTATGTGGTTCATTTCAGTAATGAAACTCAGTATGTTGTGTGCCTCAACATGATTTTCACTGGACAAAAAAATATCGGCCAATCTCTTACTGTGTCATAAATATGAATGTACTTCTATTCTCTGCTGCTTGACGTCTAATTGTCATCAGGGATGACATATTTATGGTTGTTGGTTTTGGGTTGTTTTTTAATCCTTTATTTTCGCTTTAATTCCTTTTCCAAGTCTTTATTATTCCCAGCCCTTGTTTTCTATTTTTACCCATATTAGCAATGTCTATTGAGTGTCTTTTTTGTTTGCAAATGCAACTTTATAAACCTTGAAAAGGATTTCATCTGTAGCTCCTTGTCCTTCCATCTTAAAATTTTCAAATATTTTCACTGAATCCAAAAGTCGATGTGGTCATAGTTTTCTTCCAGAACCAAATGGCTATAACATGTTTCGAGAGAAATAAGATCACGTTTCTGTCACTGTTCCAGCAAATAAGGATGAATGATTTTCATTGAGGTTATATATGTTTGTTGCAGGTCCGAGAATGACATGTCCTCTGTCTGTGCCAGCACAATAGCATCGTCAGCTCGTGCAGCAGCAGCAGGGCGGGCCGGGAACACCCGCATCCAGCCTCGCTCAGCCGTCCGGATCCCTGCAGCCAAGTCAATACCAAACCTGACACAAGTTGGAGTCACACCCTCATCCAGCAAAAGTGTAAGCAATCCGTTCCATTCTGTTACAAAGGCTACAATGTCTTGATAATGCCTTTTTCTGACAACCGCTGGACAGATTGTGCAATGCATGATTATTTGACAATATAGGAAATTGCGTTTTACATCCATTTTAGTTTTTACACATAATTGAAACCCTTAATTCTGAGTATATTTTATCGCTTTATAGTCACTCAGTCAAAAGGACAAAGAACATTGTCAGTCATGCGCAGCCAGAAGTGGCGCTCTCAGGCTGCTTGGGCCTCTTGGCAACTGACTGCAAAATATTAAGAAAGAAGTTGTGAAGAATAGATTTGAAATTTATTTGTTATACTGAAATATGAACAATGGTGGAATAATAAAATAATTTGTCTGCTCCTTTCTTCTTCTTTTTATGTGTCTCTTTGGTCCTAATCTGCTTTTGGCTTTGAAATGACCCTACAATAATGTGGGTAGTACTAGTAGTAATGAAAACCTCATCTTAAAAAAAGAAGCAGTAAACATTTTGTATTGCATCTCTACAGAGACAGCCTGTGGTCAACCCCCGCTACCACAGGAGATCAAAGTCATCAGGCAATGCTGAGGTGTGGCTGGAGCACAAACCATCGGATTGTGTAGACACAAGTGAGTCAAATGTTTGCAAATATGAAAGAGCTTTATTTGGTTTATGTTTAAGGCGCCTTGCAACATAGCTCATTTAAGAGGCGGGACCTTCAATTTTTATGTCTATCTCCGATATGAGGGGGGTCAGAGCCATGAAAACTCCGAAAAAATCCTGTGAACATCCCAGAATTCTGTCCTAGGACCTCTTCATTTGTTGGCGGACACTTTAGAGCTTGGCCACAGATGCCTGTAAAACTTTGTGTTGTGATTCTTTGAATTCCAGCACTAGTCTAAGAAAGGGGTATCGGAGAGACCAGTGCTTTTACTGTTAGGCAATTTTGACTGCTTCTTTTGTTTTTTCTCGCGTACATTTTTTAACGCCAGTTAGGAACACGTTTCAACTGAAATTTTACTGAAAAAGAAACGTTGCCAAAAAGCTAAGAGATGTGGTTTTGAAAACTTTTCAGCTTTACGACCTCTTTAATACTAATTTAGAGAATGATGTAGAACACCACCAATGGTTCAATAATGCATCATTAGCTGGCTTATTTTTTATATAAATTCTGCTGACTGATATTGACAAAATGCTCCGTTCATTGTGTTTTTTTTAGACTCCTTGATGCAGCCCAAGATGACCAAAAAGAAGTCTGTGTCCAAACTGGATATGAAGGACACCAAGTCTGTGTCCAAGTACGTGTTGACCCATCAGGAGCAGGACTCCAGTGATGAGCTGGTCACCAAACTGGTTAAGGTATGGTTTGTTTATGAACTCTTTTCTGTCTTTATTTTTTCTTTATTAATCAAGGACTGGCATCTGAAAGATTTATCCTCTGGAATTTTCTTCTTCGCCATTTGTTTTGGATAAAAATATCCTGGAAATGTTTTAAAAGACTTCTTTATCTTGTGCTTAACAACATAAATTGCCGGTGCTAGTATGCTCTCTTTTTCTTCCTTGTCCATCTTTTGGTCTTCTTCACTCCTCTTGCCTTCCCTTCTTCTCTCCTCCCTCTCTCCCTCCCTCCTCCTCAGCTCCTTTCCTTTCCTCTCATTCTCTCATCATCTAGAGATGATTAATGAGTGAGTCGCTATGTTTTCACAGGGTGACGTGATCAAAACCCCAAGCGGAGGATCTGCTGTTGTGTTCAATGACGTGGAGACTCTGAGACGAGTTTCCCCGGGTAGCAGGAAAAGGAGAAGCCCCACCACACCCATGTACGACCCTGACCTTCAGTGGACAGACACGGAGGACCGCTGCTCTGTCGCGTATGAGGGTCACAAGTAAGTCTTTGATACCATTAACATCATCATTTGAATATATATGCTGCTATCTGGGTTTGCGGTAATGAAGACCTTGAACAAAAGTCGGAATTGCCTTGTTAGGGGACACAACCTTTTGTAATGAAGAAATATTTTTTGGAGGTAGGGAGGAAGAAAAAGACCATGCATTGCTTATAAATAGTGAGGGTTTTCATGAAATCTGCATTTCAAATTGAACACTTGGTAAAGTTGTGGAGAGATGAACACTTGATAAAGTTGTGGAGAGAAAAAAGTTTAAAACACTTGAGTTAGAGAGATAAACGGGATATGATATTTCTTCCCCCAGATTAATATTCTACATCCTTGATTTCCTGAGGGATATGACTTTTTAAAAAAGATGGATTTAAAAAGACATTGTAAAAAATACGTTGAGGGGACATTTGTTAATGAGTTGTGATGCCTATCTTTGCTTAATGTGAAACTCATCTATGACTTTTAAAATTTAAAATCATTCTTGTACTCTTACTTTCACCATGCAGCAGAGATTTTAATCAGGCTGGACCATGACTCTCTCCACAGACGCAATAGAACAACAAAGCTGTAGACCTGGGAATGGCGTACAACCAAAGAAAGAGAACGTCATCTGGAGTTGGAGAAGAACTTTCAGATCCTTCCATATCATAGTTCTTGCCCTGAACGTGTCTTTATGATATTACAACTACTTATAATAGATGTACAATGTATTCCCTGTGTGTATTAGTCAACGTAATCTATTTAAATGCATGTTTCTTAGGGTAAATAGACATGATGTTTAGACCTATCATGCTTCTTTCATATTGCAATGTTAGTGTTTTTAGAAGTGCTGAAGTTTGTTTATTTTTAGTTTGACATTCAATGTTGAAACTTTTTATTTTGGAGACACTTTTCCAGACATAATATTTAGACCTATAATAGTGCTTCCATATTTCAGTGTTAGTGCTTTTAGAAGTGCTGAAGTTTATTTTTTTTAGTTAAGCATGCAATGTGGAAAAATTTTATTGTGGAGAGATCTTTCTGTTTTGTTGCATTAGGATTTTTATTAAAGATTATATGTCTGATATGTTGCATTATGATCTGACTGAAAGATAGATTTTCCCTCCAGGACACAGTGAGTCTTCTCCTCTTTTTACTACCCTGTCAAGTCAGATGGTGTTGTTTACAGCTCCTACTGAAATGAAATGTTGGTTTTCTTATACATCGGACTATTGCTTTATGAGTATCAGACAAGAAATATCCATTGCATTCATTGTTTCCAGGACGTGTTTGTCATTCTGGTTTGCTGATTTTGCATTCCAGAGGGGCATCATTCATTTATATTGCACCCATTTTAGACTCTTGGCTGACTCGACGGTCTGATTGCTCTCATAGGGAGATGCCAGTTTGCTCCATATTGTCTAGTTGACGGAATATAAATATATCATTACCTGAGCTGCAAACTGTTGTAGATTTATTCATCCTTCATTTTCAAAATGTCTTGGTTCATTACTAGCAACGATTAAGAAGATAATGGCTTGTACATATATAGTCTGTCTGTAGAATTATAAATCATGATTATGTTCTCCCTGCTTGTATGGGTCCTCTCTGTTGTCAATCTTATACTTACCTTTTCTTACTTATTACTTAAATGCTGATCTTTGACTGTGCAACAACAGTCCTTTTTCAGCAGCCCTGTTGCCTTTATATGGATGAACATGATCTTTTGTTCTGGTGCTAAAGTTGTTCGGACCTGTCTCCTCAGTGAGGAGGTTTGTTTGTGGCGTGTGCACTCTGTATCTTCCCTGAAACTGAAATCCCTTTTTCACTCAACTGTTTTCCGAGGATACTGTTGGAGTAGTACAGTATTATCAATCTTTTGTCTCTGTCTTTGTTCTCTTTCACATACGGTACATAAACTGGTCACATTTTTCATGTCATTGCTTCAATGTATACACCCTGTACATATAAACTTGAAACAAATATGTATATATATATAGAGTAACTGTATACTGTTTCAACTAATCCCCACATTGTGTGTCACTATATACAGTATAATTTCTATGACATTATTCGCCCTCTTTGTCTATCGGCCCTGTGGTGTAATGGTTAGGCTCATTGCCTATCACACGGAAGACCTCAGTTGGATCGCTTGTGCGGACGGTCTGCATTTTTTTCTGCTGGGATTTTTTTCCAGGCAGGGTCAAGGCAGCCCGTTTCTTAAATGGCCTTACAGTGTCGCAGGGTACGTAAAACTCGTTACCAAACCAAACCAAACCAAATCTCTTTGTCTCCCTACTTATACTTATAAACTTCTGGGGGCTTTTCCCCCTGTCTTTCTAAAGCCTAAACCTACACACGTGGACAGGCTGTACTGAACCTTCATGCTCTCAGATGTGAAATGTGTCTTGCACCTCTTTTCTGTCAGGAGAGGTGCTCTTTTTGTGAACTGCTGAAATGTCTTTGGAAAGTCTTTCGTCTCTTTATTTATTTGTGTACGAGTTTTTTGTCTTTCATGATGGGTGCCCTGGTGTAGTCTGCTCCTTTTTCTATCTAAATATTGCTTTTGTCCTTATCTATTTCCTGATGCTGAAATGACCTTACGGTGTTGTAAATCTTCAAGGAAACAAACGTCCTCCCCCTTCTAGCATCATGTACTGCGTCCATGTTTTGTCTGTCTTTACTTCTCTATTGCCCCGTCTTTCCTTTTCCATCATTTGAAATCTATTGTGTCGCCATCTCTCAGGGAGGAAAGAAATAAAACAAACACAGAATAGGCAAGACTAAAGCAGGTCAGATATGATATCTTATTATAATTTCTGTCAGTGCAAGGATGCAGATCAGGTGGCTTACTACGTAGACCTAATTGCTTTTTCAAGCACAGGCTGGAATCTGAATTGCGAAATCCCTCAAGCGGGAAACAGGGTAATTGTGGAAATTTACTGTGTTTTACAGTTTTATTTGGCAACACTGCAGTGTGAAGGCAAACCTATTACATTGTATAACTATTATTATTATGTGCCTGTCTTTTTAATTTGTTTCAGATGTAATGTCAATTTAATAATGATTTCATTTATATAGCGCATTCCCTATCTTGAAAGCAGGCTCTATGCGCATTACAATCAATTAATAGATTCATAGATAGTAAAGTACATGTAGTTGTGTCGGCAAAGTTCATACAATGTTGGTGAAGAGAAATTTTCTCTCTGAGGAGGAAGAGATTTTTATTTATTTTATTTCATATACATGTAAACAAACAAAAAGAAGTGTACATTTGTAGGAATATTTTAACCATCATTCCTTGGCCCAGCAATCGAGCTGGAAACCACATGTGAGATTTTGCCTGAGATCAAACTGCGATGATTTTTTAATTCAGTTGTACATGTCGTATTTAAACATTCTCACAAAATTTAGTGTTTCTGGTTTGGGTATTTTATAAAGAGGGAAGTTGATTTATCCACCTTACTATTGCGATTTTTAAGATCTGTTTATGAATGTTTCTGTGGAATAAATATTTCTTCTGGTGAGTTTGAAATTCTTGTATTTATTTATTTTTTTACTCCTTCATCGTCATGTGTACCAGAGATGTCAATTTTGTAGGTAAAGACTTCAGTGAAAGGAAGATTTGAGAAACAACCTAGTATCCGCCTTATGATAAGAATTATTATTGTCTTAATCTATTTCCTGGCACTGAATAGCCTTACAGTGTTAATAGTGCCAAAAACACCTCAGTGCTTACACCTGTTCTCACCGGCGTCTGTGGTGTAGTGGTTAGGCTGTTTGCCTATCATATGGAAGATCTGAGTCGAGTTTGCTCTTCTGTACGGATGATCTGCATTTTTCTGATGGGATTTGTCTCTCTCAGCCTGGGTTGGCCATGGCAGGCTGGATTGAAGTAGCCTGCCTCTTAAATGACCTTGCACTTACAGTGTGTTGCAAGGGACGTAAAATTGGTAACCAAACACCTGTTCTCTATGTAGGCTATGAAGCTCTTCTGCAGTGTAAAGGCTGATCGGGGCTGTGGTGTAATGGTTAGGCTCTTCACCTATCATGCGAATGACCCGAGTTCAATCCAGGTTATTGGCGCTGTGGTGTAATGGTTAGGCCCTTCACCTATCATGTGAATGACCCGAGTTCAATCCTGGTCATCGGTGCTGTGGTGTAATGGTTAGGCTCTTCGCCTGTCATGGGGAAGACCCCGGTTCAATCTCCGATCGCAGACGATCTGGGTTTTTTTCTGATGGGATTTTTTCCCCCTCAGCCCGCGTTGGCCCTGACAGACAGGGTCGAAGTAGCCCGTCTCTTAAATGACGTTACAGTGTTGCAGGGGACGTAAAACTAGTATCCAATGACCAACCCAAGCGAAACGCCGGCATAGGCTATGCACAGACAATCTGGTCCTGTTGCTCCTCGCTACGTCACTACATGGTCCAGGTTAATTCACGTAGCTGTTTGGAGACAAAGATGCAAAAATAAAAATAAAAACATAAGAAGGAAAACTTCTTTTCTCTTTCCCACTTGTAACATCCCAGAACTAGATTGATCTATTTCGACCGGCGCTGCGGTGTAAATGTTGACTTTTCGCCTGTCATACGGAAGACCCGAGTTCGATCCCATGCTCGGACGATCTGGGTTTTATTTTCTGCTGGATTTTTCCGTCTCAGCCCGCGTTGGCCCTGACAGGCAGGGTTGAAGTAGCCCATCTCTTAAATGACCTTTAAGTATTGCAGGAGACGTAAAACTGGTAACGAACCGTGGGACGAATCCCAGCAGGAAAAACACAGATCATTCACACGTGGGATCGAACCCGGGTCTTCCGTATGATAGGTGAAGAGCCTTAACTGTACACCACAGTCGCCGATGTAAGCTCAATCGAGTCCTGTTTCCCCTCGCTACACACACACTCTCACTCGGCCGTTTAGACTAAATTAGACACAAGGAAAGAAGAAAAATTAAAATAAAGAAAGAAAAAGAAATATTATGTAAGAAGGAAATATCCCTCCCTTTTCCAATTGTAACAACATCTCAGAATAAGTAGATTAATCCATTCAAGACCACGTATCAGATCTACTGATTTACATACAAGGTGGTACAAGTAGAGACGTACCTGTGACGCATGAGTAATTAAAAAAAAATAAAAATAGGAAGACGATGGAAAATGTACAGAAGCAGAAGCTTGATAATGCTATTAATACATTGTATGCTGCGTCAGCTCCGTTGACCAATACATGTATCATAATTAATTCTGATAATGACTTAATGATAAAATGTCGGTCAAACTATATTTTTTGTACCCCACAATCTACAATCTACTTGTCCGCAACGTCTCAAGACCAATGCCTCCTCCTACACTCAAGACGCTTGACGCCACATCTTCACGGAGCTTCCTGACTTGAGCATGACTGAGGTCTGGGCGGTGAATCATTTAAGAAAAAGAAATCCGGACATAGCCTACAGTTGATGTTTCTACTCACGATATAATCCAAACAATCGAATAATTAGTTCTTTGTCTTTGATCATAGCAGACCCCTTTTCTCTTTCGGTTTTATTTACGCCACCTGCAACTCTGTAAGGTCATTTAAAAGACAGGCTACTTCGACCCATACCTGTTAGGGCCAACCCGAGGCTAAGAGGGTAAAAATCCAAGGAGGAAAAAAAACCCGCAGATCTTCCGCGCGCAGGAATGAACTCGGGTCTTCCGCATGATAGGTTTAGAGCCTAACCAAGTCACCACAGCGCCAAAGACCTCTTTACACTTCTTTTATTAAAGAAATTCAGATGTTGAAGCGACATGCGTGAAATTAGGTTAGGGGGGGGGGGATGGAGACTTGGGACACTGAATTTCTCACATCATATTATTATTATGTGTAATACAAAAGGCCTATATGTAGTAATTTAGTATCACATACTTGTTTTACGTAAAGAAGGCGACCACATATCCAACGATGTAAAGTAAAAGATTTCATGAGAAATAGAATTCAATCGCCTAGAAATGTGAGCTTGGAAGAAGGATGAAATACAATCAAGACCCTAACCTGTCTAAAATGACGACTCATTATCCAGAAGAAAAGCGTTCGTTTTAGACAGGTGGTCGTCTTAAAGACGTGCAATGTATAGGAAAAATGCAAATGGGATGTAAATGGAAATGGGTCGTTTATGCAGGCACGGGCGTAGAGTCCATGTAAGCAAAGAAAGCAGTGCTTGCCCCACCTTCTGACCGACATAAAAAAAAAATGTATCTAATTTCCCTTTTAAGTCATCTTTCTTTTAATTTGCTTGCTCTTACTCAAGGATTACGCTTCGCCCCTGTATGCAGGTGGTCGTCTTTTGTACATAATCCTTTGAGTAGATTCGACTGTATGCAAGATCATAACCTCCATCGTAGACCACTTCCACTAGAAAGAGGGTTGGAGATTGAATCTTAGAGGTCTGTGGCAACTTTTGACTCATGTCTTTGATGGATGCACAAACCCAAATGCAGACGTACATTTTTTAGAATGATTCACTCCAGAGCAAGTTCAATACAATACGCAAGTATCTTTCGGTTCGGCACGGCGTAGCGTCCATACGAGCAAGAAAGCAATGCTGGCTCCATCTTTTTAGCAGCCTAAACAATCTACCAAATTTTCTCTGCAAGCTATTTTCCAGCTTTTTCTTGAAAAAGCTTTTTACTTATTTTTATTATTAATACATGTATTTAAAATTATTTTTTTTTACCTTTAGGCCTACTTGTTTTTTGTTTGCTCCTAATTAGTAAGCACCCTTCGCCCCTACCGGTTCGGGACTTTTTCTGTGCTTTGTGGGCCAACGTGTGTATGGTCAACTATGGGGTGGAGTTTTCAATAGAGTGTAAGCTGCATTTCGTTGGTGCACCCCAGCATAGGTTTGGGTGGTACAGTAGTCTACGCCTAAGCGCACGGTGCTCAGGAGTGCACGCGTGCATTTCACACAGGGCGGTCGCTTAAATAAACCTGCTCAATAATAAGCTCTTATAACATATTAATAATATTATCATGATAATAAAAAAAAGGAGGAAAAAAGGACGAGAAGAAAATACCC
>JAUKPP010125534.1:0-15242 GCA_032273245.1 Phyllaplysia taylori
ACTGCCCCACGCGAGCCTCGAACTCACGTCCTCTGCGTGATAGGCGAAGCGCCTAACCATTACACCACCGCGCCGGTCCATTCTTTGGAGTAATATAAATTGTTTACTTTATATGAGGTTTATTTGATCTGTTTTGTCTGGGTAAGCAGAGTGTTTCACTATGGGTACTATAACAGATGATAATCAAATGATGTACAAATGGAATTTATAAGAAAATGTTAACAATATGTTGAGTGTGATAGAAAACATGTGATATTACTTCTACTTTGTTGATGTGCTACATGTATGTATAAACGGCCACGAGTTCTATGTTGTATAACTGCCTATGTATGCATCTTAATGTCAATTAGAAATAAAAAGAGAACATTTTATATTTCTTTTTTTCAGACTGGCGAGAGTGTGCCTGAAAACTTAAAATTAAAATATACTTCGCATTTGCGAGATGTCCAAGCATTCCTGAGAGTAAGTAGAAAATGTCTGTGCAAAGTTAGATTTGTTGTTTCTTCCATCAATTGGTTGAGATATAGCCTGAAAGTAGAGCCTGATCTCTGTGCCTAACCAATGGCATCATGTTAGTGAGATTTTGAAAAAAGAGCAATGTTTCTTTTTTTTATTTTTTATATACAAGACTAGCCATGTATAAAGTAGTCTGTGGTTTGTGATATTTTGGTAGGAAGTCAAGTCCATAGCAGATAAGAATTTGCTATACTCAACAGTGCATGCTGGAACACTTCTCACATAAATAGCAGTATAGTTTTTTTATATGGTTTAGTTACGTTTTACATCCCCTGCAACACTGGTCATTTAAGAGACAGGCTATTTCGACCCTGCCTGTCAGGGCCAACCCGGGCTGAAAGGGAAAGAATCACAGCAGAAAAGAAACCAGATTGTCTGCGCTCGAGATTGAACTCACATCTTTGGCATGATAGGCGAAGAGATTACCCATTACACCACAGCGCCGGTTAGTGGTTTAAACTGAAACTAAAAATTGTTTCATTCAACTCAGGAAATGGGTCGACTTGTCACATTGGAATGGAAGCTGTAATAGTCTTTTAGATAGAAATTGTGGGATCAGTGGCACTGCATGTAAGTGTAGCCCTGGTGTAGCTGTCCCATACTAAAAAAACATTAAAAAAACAAGGGGATTTCCTGAAAACAGGGGGCAGACCTGCTATCTAAATTCACTGCAATAGAAATAACGAAATATGCATAAATACAGAGTAAGAGACTGAACTATTTGTCCTTCCCTTCACAGGGCATCCACCTCACAGTGCCAGCTCGCAATGAGGATGACGTTGACACTGCTGACATTATGAAGAAAATTGCCAAAGCCTCTGGTGCAAACTACAGTTTTCACCAAGAGAAAGCCAAACCAGCAGAGATCAATCCAGACCCAGTGGTAAGATATTGATGTGAATTGGTGTATTTTTTACACCCACAATACCTTCAATAGATTCTTTGTTGCTATCATTGTGATTAGCTGAAAGCAAGAAGTTATAGGATATCCTGAAAGGAACCAGACTGCATTTTCCTCCACCAGTATGCCTGGTTTGTGATCTCCCTTGCTACTCATTATGCCTTTGAAGATGTTGAAGAATAAAGAATATGAAAATGATATATGACTGATCAATTACCATATGTATAATACAGACTGCTTGTTACCCCCATGACAAAAATTATTTCTGAAAGGAAAAATAAGACAACCATATAAACTTTTAATAAGAATAACCACATCCTGAACAGATACTGTTCTTAAGTCTGGATTCTACGGTAGGAAACAAATAAAGACATTCTGTACCTTGAAAATGTACCTGATATTGCGGGGTTTTTTTATCCTATCTTGTACACTGTCCTCAGGGTACGGATTACAAACGGATCATCCCAACCAGAGAGATCAACATCAATAACAGAGATAAGTTCTGGGCTGAAGCTGAGGTTTGTGGTTCCTGAGTGCATTGTGGTGAACGCCAATATTAGAAAATCTAACAACTTTTTGAGAGTTTATTTTACAATGAAATCTTTCTACAGTGTACAATATAATATCAAATCCAACCATGTGTATTTTCTTTAGTTTTAGGGACCACTTTTTTATCTCATCAATGATTGCTTGTCTTGTACACGTTTGACTATATGGCTTCCTGCTTAAATATGCAGATTCAGTCACACAACAACATATAGTCTTAGATATATTTTAAAACTATACACCGCATGTATATTTTGTCAGTGAGAAACTTTATGCTCTCAAAAGATGTTAAGTGAGTCTAATAGAGGCTCTTATGTGATCTGCTTTGATTGTGCATTGTAAGGCACTGATATAAAAATTTCTGTTTCAGAAAGAAGAAGTTTCAAGGCAGAAAGAAGAACGCGAGAGGGCTGAAGAGGAAAGGAAAAAGTTGGATTCAGATAGGAAAGAACGAGAGGTCTGTACCCCTTGTCATTTTTTTATTGCCTTTTCAAAGCTACAGGCTTGAAGCCTGCTTAAATGTCTACAATATATGGACCAGTCAATAACTATTCATTCCATTGTTTGTTTTGGTTAGGGTTTTAGGGCTCCATAAACTCTATAAGGTCATTTCGGCGCCCAGTATTCATTCCATAGTTTGTACATAATGGAATGAACATAAATAAAATTCATGCACTCTCTCAACACAACAATAATACAAAGTGCAATCAAACATGACAATCATTAAATCAACAATGATTCTACCCAGATTCACTCATGCCATTGTTGGTTGCACCATACAGCAGCATTAGTGCTCGAGAACACACCACGTTGGTCATCCATTTAAAATCTCTTATCACTCAGCATTACTTTACAATCTCTGTGAACCTGAGTGCTCTAGTCACTCAACCACTTGGACCCCATCTATTTCTGAGATAACTGTGATACAGATTGTAATAGTGAAGGTTTCAGTGATAGTCTTAAGTATCAACATTTGCAAAAAAATTATGGCAAGAGCTATCCTGAAGTTTGAGAATTTTTCTAAACACACAAGTGGGACTGTTTGTAGTATCCAATAGTAAATATGTTAAGTATCCATTGTAAAGTCAGTATGTTAGTGCTTGTGCAAGAAACACTTTTGTTTCTTCTTAAATTTGTAGGCAGCACTGCTAACAGGGCTGTTGGATTCAATAACCTCAAGTTGGTGGGTTTGAGAGTGTTGTGCACAGATGGTTGTTTATTGAGTGCAGCACCAACTAAAAATGAAAAAACACTGTGAATCATTTTTATGTTGACTTCACATAGAGTTTTTGTTTTTGTTTTTGTCTTATTTCGTAATGTTGGGCAATTCTATTTGTTAGGTCCTTGAAATAACTGTTTGACTGAAATATTTCAGGAAGTTGAACAAGCAGAAATAGTTCAGGAAACCGAACAACCAAAAGCAGTAGTGGAAATCCCTAAGGTGGAAAGAACAAAAACAAACCCGACACCCTTGTTTTGAAATCCCCTCACCTTTGATCCATTCTTAATTTTATAGGATGTAATGACACATACTTGTATCCTCTGAGCAGGCTGGATGCAATAAAAGATCTCGGTTTTGTGTCCCCCTTTGTATCCATCCTGTCGCATATTTGATGCCCTACACCCCACCTTAGAGTGCAACACCCTACATCTTATGAATGATGAATATGAATGTACCTTTTTTTTTAATATGTTTGCTCAACTTCTGACGAGAATAAGCTGACTCCTCTCCCCTCTTTACTCATTCCAAGCCCCACCTGCTCCTTTCCATGATCAGAAATCCCAAAGTTTATTTTTCACCCAACCCAAAACTCAACCTGACGTCATCCCAAGACAAGCACATTCCATCAAGCTTCCCTCCTTCCCGCACCTTGCCTTTGTAAAATGTCAACACTTTTTACTTGTCATATTATGCTCTACAGCAATAAGATTAGTCATTGCACATTTCAGGTAAAATTGCTCATTATGTTTACCCATTTGTACTCAATGTTGGATCCAGACAAGGGAAACAAAAGAACGAGAGAAGCGCATTTCAGAGCACATGCGGGATGTGAACAAACAGCGCATTGTAGAGAAGAAAGCCGATGAACAGAATAAAGAAGTAGAGAAGCGTAAATGGGTAAGACAAAGTCGCATGGATTTGAGGAGCTTTGTTCTAAGGTTATCCTTATTGTTTAGCATGTTAGTATTAACAATAACAGTGCAGAACCTGTATTATTTTGCTTTGAGACCTTTCTAGATATCTTGAGTTCTTTTTCTATTCCTTCTTGTTAACACAAAGAAACTGTATTGAACAAGTGTATTTATTTCAGTGGTTTTGTACAGGGGTCAGTAGTTTTTTTTTCTTTTCTGGTCTACATAAATCTGCTCATAGACTATTTTTAACCATAGTTTTACTCCTGGGGTGTTGTTTTTTCCAGTTACTTTTGGTCTCAAAGATCTTGTATTTTGTGATCCCTGTATAGCCACTGATGACTTTATTTTTGTTCTGTCTGCTTACTTTTTAAACTTGTATCATGTATAATATTCTATAGCATGTACTAACCTGCGTTTAGATATTTTTATATCTTTTTGAATCTTAAATTTATTTCTGAAAACGGAAGAATTCTTTTGTCTACATTTTCGAATTCATCCAACTCTTTTCACCTTCAATTTTCCACACGTAAAGTAGAAGCAACTTTTATGGACTGCTCAAGTTTGAACAACTTTTGTGTATTTGCTAAAAAAATTGTCTGAAACATCATCTAACTAAACACCTGGACGTACTTTTAAGATTGCCTTCCGAAGCCATCGTCGGGATGTTTTGTGTTGGTTTGTCTTTGGAACAGCAAAGATGAAATCATTTCCCATTCTTGACATTTTAATCTACAGGCAGAGTGTAGATCAAAGCATGAGCCACATCTCAGGTTATGTGAAAGATACCAATTAGAGCAAACTGCTGACTCAGACTTTGCTTCCTACCATCATGGTTTCCCCAGTCATAACATTCATTTTTATTTTATTCTAAATATTCAACCAGTGAACAAGGAATTTATCATCCTCAGGGGTTTTCTTCTCCATCCGTGAGGGCACAAAGTACTGATACACATTACATAGAGTTATATTTCAGGTTCAATTGCACATATTTTTAAGACAATAAGATGAGATAGAATTTTATTGCCCCAGAGGAAAATTGTAGTGGCCATGGTGCCAAAGTTCAGGATTTTTTTTTTATAGACAGCTGTGCCCCTTTCTGAGAAATATCACTTTTGAGCTGCAATTTGTTCGACCCAACATCCTGGAGTTTTTTCCTTTAGTGTTTCTCCATCCTTCCTCCCTCCTTCCCCTCCTCCACAATGTCAAATTCAATCACAAATTCATGTCCCTTTTCTGATCTATGCTCTTTCTCATTCATGCCTCCTACCCAGCCTTATTGTACCCAGAATAGAGACACTGAGTCATGTGTCTGAGCTTTGCGCTCTCTATGGTTGCCTGTAGAGTTGATTGAGTCCCGTGTAAATTATATGTTGATTTTACTGCTTTAGTCTGCGGTGGGTTTGAAAACTTAAACTCTTGACTTCCTTCATATGCCAGGTCCAGAAAAAATAGCATAAGATAATATTAACGTTTCACTATATTTTATTTCTTGAGGATGAGGTATCAGCATGCGCCATGCATAGGTTTTTGAAATTATCTTGGTCAAAATGGGACTAAAGTGCTCTGGGGAAAAATTTTATATGCTTCATGATGCTTTTATGTGCTCTCTTACCTATCGTTCTTATGGAAAGAAACAAGTCTTCATATGTCCAGTAAAGATATACTTTATGAATTATTAAATCTGATTAGTTGCGAGTTGCATTTTAGTATCAGAATTTTTCCATGCTGATTTTTCAGCCTCAGTGATTTGAAATGCATCTGACCCTCCTCCTACAACTGTTTCCTTCCACACGTCCATATATCTCTATAGTGTTACTCCATTTCATAAATTTCATTTTCAAGAATTGATTTAGTTGTTAATAGTTTAAGTTTTAGGGTTTGCAGACTGTTGGTTGTGATTTTGAAGATGAAAAAAGAAAAATGAGTATAGCAAAACCATGGACCAGCTTTCATTTTTATTTTTTATTTTGACATGGACATTTTGGAGAGATCTCTTATAGGATATTGATGGGATAAATGTTACATCAACATAAAAAATTTATCACATATTTATTTGTTAGTAGTAGATACAGTATGTAAAAAAGATTGCATTAAGAGTAGCACTGGGTGTGCTTTTGAGAAAAAACAATTATTGTATTAAGTTGCATTCTTTCTTTACTCATTGTATATAGATATTCTCTATTATCTGTTGAATAATTTTCTGAGTATGAACTTGTTTAAAATGGATTGGGAAAAAGGAGATAAGTAAATTGCTTTTTAGGATTTTTTTTCTTCTATTATACTTAGATTTAGTTCTTATTTAGAGGGGAAGATATTTAGAGAGAGCAATCTGGTGAAAGAATGTACGCTGATTTGTGAATATCTCTTTTGAAGGTTGAGTGGACACTGTGATATAGATAGTGGTTTGTAAAAAAACTCTTTTAGTCTTGGGGAAGCAAATAGGTTTGACTTTTTCTCTCATCGATATATCTATAAAAGCATTATCAAAGATTCACGTAGTAAATAAATGGAGTTCAATTCTGTATACATCCATTTGATTTCTTTTCTTTTTCTCTTCTGAGCCTGACCTGACATTTTGTTAATTTTCTCAAATCTGACAGCCATAAATGCTCTTTATCTTCTCCATGCTCTTCGAATAGGAGCAAATTCAAAAGGAGTCGAGCATAGACGAGGAGGAACGTGGTCATCGCAGTGACCAGATGAGGAAGGAGAGAGCTGCAGTGAGTCCCAGCATTACTTGGGCCACCCTTATACCTCTGGCCAGGGGGATGTTTATATCTAGTTAAAATAATAAATGTACATGTATTATCAAAATATTCATACATACAGAATAGCAGCAAGACACGTTGTATTGATGTGAATATCAAAATTTTATACAGTTTGTGAAATTTGGAAGAATCACATTGTTTGCCTTTATTGAGTGCTCACAAGTCATTTGCACCTATTGACCCTTTGCTGCGAGACTCACAACATCTTCCATTTTATTTATCGTCTGGTGTGTGGCAGATTCTTGCAGTTATAGCATAACTTGCAATAAGTAATGGCATTCTTCACTTTCTATGTGTCTTGCAATTCACAGTGAACAGAGTTTTCACTAATATGTATTTAGGGTGGGTTCTTTTTGCTGTGTTCAAAACTTTTTGCTTCTTTTGCAGGGTTGTCATTTTTTATATTTTTATAAACAACTTGTTCAACAGATTGAAAGCTAATGAAATCATTAATCTTAACAGGAAGCTGCTCAGCTGACATCATCAAGCTCACAAAATGCCAGAGATTTCTTCAAACAGAAGTCAGTGGAACGACCTGAGTCTGCGCCAAAGAGAGGTCCTCCTCCGCCTAGGTAAGGCTGGAATGTTGTCTCAGTCACCAGGACTCCTCCTAGTCATGTAGAGGGTGGAGGTTTGTTTTATTGAATTCTCAAGTTGTCACACTGGGAGGAATGTTTCGCATTTGGATTGTAGAGATGCCGTTTTTCCATTTCTTTCCTTGTTATTCCTTTTTATTTTCTCTGAAATTTCTTTTAAGATCAGTTATTTTTCTCAGAATTTGTTTGCCGGATAACATTTTCTCAGGTATATCTTCTCAGTTCTCTTTTAGCTTGCAAATAAAATTTTGTAAATGTTCAGTTATTATTCGAAACTGGCTGAGGATGAACCAATAGTAGCACATTGCTAATCATCTAGTATCAAGTAGGCTGTTGCCAATTTTTTTTTAAAATCCATCATGGTGTAGTAGTGCAGATGGTGCTGTGCACAAGGCACAGTGGTAGGTCCATCTATAAACCAGTCGACCAATTACCTGCTATGATCCATCTGTTGAGAGAATCTATCCCTTTGTGTTTTAAGTCCTATATGATCAAGGAAAAAATCTTTTTTTTCCCCTCTCTTTCCATTTCTGTCATTATCATTTTCATACAGCACAATCTGATCACTTGTTGATTTCTTTCTCTTCTTTCTTTCAATGTATGCCTCTAACTCTCGACTCTGAATATGTCAGCCACAATTTGTACTGAGATGTGATTTGTTTTACAGGAAACTCCAGCACGGTTTTGGTGCAGTCAACGAGCCAGAGCCCCCCGCACCCAGACAGCCAATCCAGCTGCCGAGGGAGGAAGCCCCACCATCGAAACCTGTCAGGCAGCCTGACCCAGAACCCGAACCTGAGCCAGAACCCGAACCACAGCAGGTCAGCTGTTACATGGTTCAATGCAGTTGTTTCTGGCTAATTTTTTTTAAAAGATTTGGTTTGGTTCTAAAAGTGAAAAGCATACTATCCTCTTGAATCTGTCTTTGAATCTGTAGTTCAGGACCACTGGATCCTCTGGACCCATTAGGGGCAATGGAAGATTTTATTGCTATGTTTACTGGTAACTCTCTCTTGACTTGCTGGCACTTACGCGGAAAATACATAGTGCCATTTGACTGCAACAAAACAACAAAGAAAATGCCACACCTCACCGGCATCTGTGATGTAATGGTTAGGCTCTTCGTCTATTCAGCGGAAGATCCAAGGTTAATCCTATGTGTAGACGATGTAATTTTTCTGCTGGCAGCCCTAATAGTCATGGTCAAAGCAGCCTGTCTCTTAAATGATGTTACAGTATTGTAAGGGAGGTAAAAACTGGTTACCAAGCTAATCCCCCAACTGTCTATTTCCTGTAGACATTTGAGCCAGAGCCTGAACCAGAACCCGTTGCTGAACCGACCCCAGCCTCCCCAGTGACCCATGACCTCTTACGCCAGGGTCTGCCTCAAAGACAAGACTCAGATGCGGAGGAGGATGATCAGGACTGGGACGGTGAGTGCTATGTCTCATTTATGGACTCTCGTGTTGGGGACCACAAAGGCCTTTCATGATATTGATGGTGGCTTCACCAAAGGATGAATGATACAAAATAAGAAAGATGATGGTGGAGCTCTTTGAAGCAAACAGAGTTAATGGTCTGCTTGTCTTGTCAAAGTTAAATTGATGATATATGTAGTTTTGCAGATGAGTTGAATGAAATAATTGAATATTTTTCTTCTATTGTCATAAGGAAAACAGAGAGTCTTAATGTTGACGTAGCAATAGCTAAGTATGAAGACTTTTTAGGTGAGTGAAAATACTGTGTGAAAACTTCATTAACTGGAATACCCAATGATAAAAAATGTACCGATATGTCAAAGTAAAAAATACATGCAGAAAAATTACCCTTGATCATTGAAAAGGATAGGGTTCTTTATATTAATTATCAAATCAGAATCTGCTTACTAAGAAGCCTCCGGGGTCTTGAGAGTAGAAAATTGGCACAGGGAAAAAGAAATCTGCTTCAATACATAAGAATTGATTATTATCCTTTATTTTTTCTCCCTTTTCTTCAACACATTAGAGCCCTCAGCAGAAGACTATACATTCCGGGAAAATCGAGTTCCCTCTTTCCATGAGGATTACTCAGCAGAGCAGCAACATGCGGAGAGTGAGTCACAACGTGTCAGCACCACGCAGCACTTTGTGGAAGACGAGCAGCCAGAGGCAGATGCACAAGCCCCGCCCGCTGAGGTCGCATCTGACCAGGGTCTTTGTGCGCAAGCTTTGTACGACTACCAAGCAGGTGAGAGACTAGGAAGCCTCAGAATATTAGTCAGTCCTTCTTGTAATTATTCTGATTGGTTGCTTTTTCGTATAAATCTTTGGGACTGAAATTTTTTCAGTTGAACAGCGGAATTAATTTGTGCAGTTGAGATTGTATCGATAGGTTTGATTTAAATTAAACATTGAAGAACCTGTTGCAAAGGAGGCATGAGCATATGACATGTCAACATCTTTATAATTGGTTGAGGAATATGAATTTCAAACCTTTTGTATAGAAGAATTTAGAAGATCATAATTAAAGGGATTAATTAACGAAAAGCACAAGCTATTATGGTACCCTAGATCTAAATCTAATCAACTATTTTAAGTATATCTTGAGATCTACTTTCGTCGACATCATTTACATTGCATAATCCAAAAGACAATCCATTTTTTAACATTCGTTTTTAGAGAAGTTCAATATTTGCTTTTTGTTAAAAATTACTGATAATAAGTGTGAGTAAAACTCACTTATGATTAGCAAAAAGTGACAAAAAATCACCGCACTGAGCTTCAGACTCACTTTCGATTACTGATAATAACTTAAAAAATGGAATTTATGTTTTTTATAAAACAATTTATTATAGTTTTGTTTGGATGGTGAGACCGTCCGGTTGGCACAAGTTGGGTGACTAGCGGACATTCCCACTGTCCACTTGGTCATGAAGAGATAAGGCCCCTTACAACACTATGAGGTGTTAGCAATTTTGTGTACCATGTCATTATCATTGCCTTTCTCACCCTGGGCCAGGGTATAGGCCAAAAACAAACACTTTCCACTTTTGTTTCTATCCTGGGCTAGCTTTTTAAAATCATTTCATGACTTTCCACTTCTCTGTACATCATTTTCTCTGACTCGTCTCCAGGCTCCTCGTGGCCAATCCATTACAAAAAATATACATTTGTAGGTTCTTGTATCGAAATTCTTCAAGTATTCTTTTCGCCTGTTGACTAAGGTTAAAAAGAATTGAAACTTTATTGTCTCATCTGTGTGAGCTTAAACCAAAATTGACTTTTGTCTTTTTTCTTTCTTTAGCTGACGACACGGAGATAACGTTTGACCCCGATGATATGATCACCAACATCGTACAGATTGATGACGGATGGTGGCAAGGTTTTGCACCAAATGGTTCTTATGGCATGTTCCCTGCCAACTATGTGGAGCTCATCAACTGAATGCCGGATCAGAACCCTCAGAGCACAGGATAATTACAGACCAAAAAAATAAATAACCATGTTTTGTATAGCGAGTTGAGAAAGCTATTGATGTGCCAGGTCTTTGATTACGTACTGTAAACGTGGTTTTATTTGCATGGTTTTAATTTTCGCATTTTTCGAGAATTTGGAAAGAATTTGCGAAAATAACAACCATGCCAAATTTTTCTGTAGAACGCAGTGCAAAATAATTAGTGAATGAGCTTACAAAAAGGGGCATGACACCGTGCCATTCTTATTCTCAAGAAAAGTTTTTGAATGTTCAAACAAATATGTGGCTCTGTGGCAATGTATGTGTGAGCTTTGTGGCACTTTCTTTTTTTTCATTCTTCTTTCTTTCTTTGATATGATAATATTTTGTTACTAGTAATAGTAACTGAAAAATTTACCAAAATTATAACCCCATGAAACTCGTTTGTCTCAAGTTTGCGGAAAAAAAATTCCATGCCACGTGAAAAACCCCCACGTTTACAGTACTACACTCTCTTTTCTTGTTTTCCCGTATTTCTGTCCTTAATTTATTTTCTTGTTTTTCTGCACTCTTGTATATTGAAAAATGTCATTAATCTTGCATGGTCATCGAACATTTTGCTTGAGAAGTTTGAAAGAAAAAGAATGTTTGTCGAGGAAGCAAATTTAGTTTTTGATAAAATATTGAACAAGTCTATGAAAGTTAATGATGTCATATAGTAAAGACTGTTCTGAAAGAGAGTCTTGTAGTAGAATTTGTGGGGCCAATTTCCTTAAAAGTTGCAGAGCAGAGATAACTGGCAAGGATAGTGAGGTTTTTACTTGTAGGCTCCTTGTTTGTTTGTTTGGGGTTTTATGGCTCCATCAACGCTATAAGGTCATTTCGGTGCCGATTGTCGACTCCATAAGTTCATGGTCATACCATCTTTAATTACGTGTTTTGAGATTTTCCTGGTTATATGATATTGTATGTTTATATATATTTGATTTTTGGGATTTTTCTAATTTGAAACTTTATTACTATATATGGATCTGTCCGATCTCAAGGCTTTCTGGTGCTTCCTTAGTCAAGGGTATTGTTGAATGGGACTTGTCTGCTTGTAAAGTTTAACTGACATTTGTAAATTTAGCTGTTGCAGGGTCGGGTTTGTGTCTTTGTATTATCTACATTAGTGAAGGCAGGATTACTGTATGAAATTTCTCTCTACACTCAAAGGAATTGTTCAATATTAGCCTGAGAAACAATAAGAATGTATTATTCAACCTCTTTTGTTATTATTATTATTATGTTATTTACATATCATTGTCTGGTACACACTTAATTTCAAGTTTACATCCCTGGTAATGATTTTAGGAGACATCCAAGAGAAAGACAGCGGTGTTCTTCCTTCCATGCTTAAAATTGAAATCAGAACTCAAAGACATTTTATAAAATATTTCCATTTGTTTGCTTGATTTATGAATAAGAATTTTGAATTTGTAGAAGTGTGATCACAACTCTTGGCTGTGCCTTGTGGACTTTTACTCTTTACTGCATTTTGAACATAAGGGTGTGAACAAGGGTAGAAGTTCTGTAGGCTTCAGATTATAAAAGTAGCTCTATAGGACTACACTATCAACCTTTTAAGGATAGATGTTTTTTTAAGTTTCACTCTTATTTTCTCACGAGGCTGTGTCTGTTTTACCCTCAATCATAAATTGGTTTTGTTTCAATTAGGTATTGAGAAAATACAATTCCTATCACCATCATACATTTGTTATGTAATTTGAGAGCAAGGGCTGAAAGTATTTCACAGAAAGGTGCAAATTCATAAGAACCATCTAACTCTACAGTTAAGAATTTCATTCTTCTTCTTTCACAATTACAACAGGCTACTGCTGCTGAGATGTACTTCATTATTGTGTATGGTATATGCATGAGCAACTATTTCCTGCCTTTTGTCTACACTGGCAGTCACGCCTGTGGCTTCCGGTCAATGCCATGAACATGATAAAATTGTTCTATTATATTTTGTATAATAATAAATTTCACATGCAAACTATGCAGGTTTTTGTTTGGTTTGGATTTAGTTTCGGTTTGGTTTTTATGCCCATTGCTACACAATAAGGTCTATTTTGAGGCATTGCCTTCACTTCCATCTCCTGATAAAATGGGGATTGAATCCAAAGAACACTTGAGAAGATAGGCGACTTAAGTGTCATTCGAACCTGGTAGTCTACCTTTGCATCCCGAAGCCGAAGTTACTTTGCGTAAAGTAGTGTAATTTGTATATAGCAAAAATTCGGTAAGAGCCGTGTTTAGCGTGTTTTATGTTTAAAGCCGGCACGGACTGTAATACAAGTGAAAGGAGCAAATCGCACCAGGGCACCCTTCAGCTACCCAGGCAGAGAGAGAATACAAAATGGAAAGTGTACTTCTTTTGCGTCGAGGGTCATGATTTATTAATTGCTGCTTTATCAGTCACCCAAATGGCCTACAGTACAGATTGAGATTTTGGCCCCAGGGAGCAAGGGATTGCGAATGCAACCCCCTGTACACCAAAGACAGTCCACATGGTGTTTACACAGCTATCTCACTTTGCACTCGTAGAGTTTCAGCACAGCGGCACTGTGGTGTAATGGTTAGATTCTTTTTCTGTTATGCAGAAGACCCGAGTTTGATTCTGTTTGCGGACGATGTGTTTTTTTTCTGCTCGGATTTTTCCACTCTCAGCCCGGGTTGGCCCTAACAGGCAGGGCCAAAGTAGCCCGTCTCTTAAATGACTGTACAGTGTTGTAGGGGACGTAAAACTGGTAACCAAGCCAAACCAAAAGCTTCAGTACAAAGCGCATTCTGTTACTTATACATGTACGCTCAAAGGAAGAAACAGAAAACTGCAAATCGCTTTTTTCCTTTTACACATAACAATGTTAGTGAAAGAAAAATATATGTTGACACCGTGATTTTAAAAATAAAGTGCTTTGTGATTTTTTTTTAGTCGCATGACTTTTGGCTATATGTAACTAATAGCCAAAAGTGACAATTGAACTTTCTTTATTTTGTTTGTTTGTGCAAATACTGTTCATAGGCCAACTCATGCATAAAATGACTCGTAGATGTGGGGGGGGGGGAGATTTAGACCCTTAAAACTGGACCACACTTATATGTCACGTGTATGAGAAGGAGGTAGACTTTAGTTAGATTAAGAATCAAGATTTTTTTGGTGCACGTTTTCAAATCCAAGGCCAAAAGTAAAAAAATCCCTAGAGATCAATAGAAATTCCTCATTTCTTAAATGAATTGACCATCATATCTGTGGTTTTGTTGCCCCAAGACTCCATGATCCAACACAAGATCAATGCGATGTCAGGTAATTTCAGGTTGGCCTCTTTCACAAGGGTTGTCGCCTTTGTTTTGTCATATGGATATTGATTCCTGAGAAATATTTCATGTGTAAGATGGGACTTGAACAGGCAAAACTTGGGGAAAACACCTCTTCTTACAAGAGAGAACAATGTATACATTAACTTGTGTGATCAAGCTCTTCATTTGGCATTATGAGGACAGTGCTAATACTGGTCAGCCCAGGGTCAGTATACTGAGACAGGTTGGGACATACAAGTTCTACAAGGCTAAGACGAAAATCTGACTAATACTGGAACCTGACGGGCAGATCAGGACCGCTACTCATTCTTAAAGAAAACCAGCGTCTGTAGTGTTTTGGTTAGGCTCGTCATCCATCACACAGAGTTCACAGAGGATGCAAGTCTGATCCCTGCGACGTGTCTCTACCAGGATTTCTCCCTCTCAGTCTAGGCAGGCTCTGACAGCCAGAGTCAAAGAAGCTGGCCTCTAAAATGACCTTATAGTGTCACAAGGGGCATCAAACCAAAAAACAGCAACAGATTTTGGAGTATCAATTGTCGAGATTACAGTTACAGGGCTGGAAGGCAAGCTGTTATTACTTTACACAAACTGCAGTCCACTCTGCCTATGTTGAACCAGTTTGAATTGATTTTTTTCTAAACTTTTTCCTTGAGTCTCAGACCCTCTTCATCAGTAATCAACTGTTTTTAATCCTTTCAAGCAAAGGCGCTTCAGGCTCCAGCAATAGTGTGGTTCTACTTTTGCACCAAATTGCTGACTGTATAGCAAAGGGGTGAATACCCCACAACAGTCCTTACACTATTCTCCCTTATGCAAAACAACCAATGAAATGTTCCCTCCCATCAACTTTAATCCTATATAAACCAGCATACTTGTTGACAATGATTTCTAGTAAAACAAGCAACAATAATAATAATAATAATAATGACTGCATTTATATAGCGCATATCCCCGCTTGAAAGCAGGCTCTATGCGCTTTAC
>JAUKPP010125645.1:0-15240 GCA_032273245.1 Phyllaplysia taylori
CCCCCGGCATATTTTCCTTACTTTTTGCCTTTCCCTGTTGGAAGCACTGATCTATATATGGTAATACATACGAGCCTGGCCTGCAACGGACAAAACAGGTCAGTGGACGCTCCGCCTTATTTAGTACAGTAAGCAGATGAAGATGCTACGTACAACGCTTGACAATATACTACTACAGACTAGGCCTATATAATTGTAAAAAAAAAGTACACATGTAAACGGCAAAATCTTACCATTGAGCAAAAATACATGTAACTTCTTCTTTTTCTCCTTCCGCTTCTCCCTTTTTCTCTTTTCCTTATTGATACATGTATCATCATCATCATCATCTCACTGGCATCGTTATCATCTGTATTGCTGACATATTATTAGTATAATTATGAATCATCATCCGTATAATTTTTATTATGTACATGTAGTGTTGATTTAATTTTTATCAACATTTTTAGGCTATTAGGCCTACCAGGTACTTTCATCATTATCCTTGTTATCATAATTGTAATGTAACATTGCACACGTTTCATTGTTTTCTAGGTAAAAAACAACAATCCAATGATAACATCAATAACAGCAAAGTTCTCTTTTTCCTCTCTTCTTGTCCCTACAGGCAATAGGTCTCCTGGACGACTGCATATTCAGTGTATGTGCTTCCAATACAGCTGTGTGCCAGGAGTTCAAGGGCAAGGTCGACCACTTTCCATATTGTAGACGCTACGCTCCTGGCCAGGGCACCATGCTGCAGAGCAACTGCATTTTCTGATGACGTGTTGGGTCGATACCTTGTCGAAGCTGCAACAGAATAGTCTGCTGATACTGAAATGCCATCTAACTTAAAGATCCTGCAAAAATGTCCGCCTGGCTTCCCACATGAAAGTTTTTAATGTGCAAAAATATCCTCTGATTTCTCAACTTAATACTGAACCAATAAAAATTGTACAGATTGTGCTAAGTGTCCATATTGATCCAAGGCATGCAAGCCAATAACAAGGAAGAAAACAAAGGAGAGTGTTTGTGACAGGGAGGGAGGGAAGGTTGGGGTGGGGAGAACGCCTGCTTTGGAGCTCAGAGGTCACAGGTTCGAATCAAGGGCAAGGGTTGTTTAATCTAAACTTTAAGAAAATGGACATCTATCAGAAGTCCTTCCTCGGCGCCGAAATGACCTTACAGTGTCGATGGCGGAGCCGTAAAACCCAAAATAAACAGACCGAAGTGCTTCCTTTTCAAAGAATTGATTACGTGTATTATAACACTGCAAGGGACACTAAACCAATCAAACCACTTAAAAAAATCACCCCCACCCCCCAACAAATAAACAAACAAAAACATTGAAACATCAGACTGCTGACCCAGGGTCAAGCACAAAAATCCGAGATGCCTTTCCCTTAAAAAAAGAAAAAAAAAAGAGGTACATCAGCAATGCCTCGGAGGTCATACATGAGCCAAACTGCTTGAAAATATTACCTTTTGAACTTGTAAGCTACAATGTACTTTTATCCATCTCCACATTTTGTGAGGCCAATAATATGTGACTTTGACCCACCAATACTCTTGTAACAATGAAATTGTCCTTCTTTTCCCCCACCCAAACTTGGAGATTATACATGTAATACAAAATCGCACTGAAACCCACGATCTTTTTTCATAACGATGGCTGGTTGATTTGTTGGGTTCAACTTGGTTTTTTGGCTTAACGTCCCTACTTACTAAGGATATTAAAAGATCGGGCTACTTCATAGTAGTTAAGTAAGGAGTAAGTTATTTATAGTGGTGCCAGCCTACGGTCGTTTTAGCCTTTCAATGGTTGTTTTTTTTACGCAAGCAGGCTTTAGTTTTCCTGAGGGTTGCTCTGTGTATGATGCACCTGGGCAGGCCAACCCAGGCTGAAGAAAGGGACACACAGTTCTCCTAGCAGAAAAAGGAGATAATCATGGAAACTCCACAACATATGCCTCAAACTCGCATCCTCTTTGTGAATGAGAGGCAAAAATCCCAAACAATTACACTCCACAGGACTCTATCGAAGGTTAGCTGCCGAACTACATGTGTAGAAAAAGCAGTTTCGGGCCAACTGGCGGTGGGTCTACAGGGAAAGGGATGGGGAGGCCGGTGGTGCTGCTACATCTACAAAATTCACCCAACACCAATGACAGGCCCACCTATCCACATAGGGTCGTTATATCTTATCTAGCTCTGGCCTCTGGGAAGGAACCACGGTTAACAAATCCACTTTGGGCTCCCAAGGTAAGTCCTTGGACCAGGAGCTGGAATTCTGAAGTCGGAGGTACTGGGCCAGGAGGTGCAATCTAAAGAACCACAATGCTATGCAAATGCCAACCACAACACTTGGAAATAACTAGAAAAGTTGGAACTCCAAACTTAGGTCAGAGTTTTTTTCAAAAAGGACAATAATGGATCTACAATGTTGATTTCAAGAGACTCCAGGGTTGACAGTGTTCTCTACAATCTCCTAAACATACCTTTCCATTTTTTCATGACTCTGTTGAGTCCCATTGAAACAGAAATCAGATCTGTGGTGTAATGATCAAGCTCTTCGCCTATCCCATAAACGACAGAAGTTCGACCCCCAAATTGAACGAATGCCTCCATCTTTGATGGAATATTGTGTCCCTTCTAAGCCCATACAGTGTTACCTGGCATACACAAAAGTATCAAAATAAAATGTTTCTAATCCTCTTTATTCAGGTAGGCTCAACAGTAGAAAAAATATTTTGATAGCACGAGTTGGAACTTCCATCTCTCAGTACAGTAGAACATGACTATAGCGGTACCACCCCTACAGCAGGACCTTACCGGAATCTCCCTTTCTTTTCCTTATGTAAACACAATTACCTTAGCCCGGGTTTAGCGGAGCAAGGAAAAGTCCAAACTCGGATATAGCCGAATCCGGGAGGCAAAAATCAAATATACTACTGTGGGCAGCATCAAGAGCACATTGACATCCTATAGCTACCATTAACGTCATAGTGAAAAAGCTGCTCTGCAGGAAACCCAAACTGTCTGCCTTGCTTTCTCGATTTTGAATTTCGATTTGCTTATGTTGTCGTTAGTGACTGAAACAACGGCATGTTCCTCTGCACCGGAGGTAATCTTGTGGATTTTTAGAAATTTTTCGGCAATTCCCCTTTGCATTCCTATTCCTATAGCAGGAACTCCCCTTCAGCAGGATTTTTCTTCTGGAACTAAAAGTCCTGCGATAGGCATGCTCTATTGAATCAACAAACCAGAAATAACCCAAGTTATAGAGTAAGCTGACCAAGCTCGTGGAGTTGTGAAACTTTTTAATACATAATTTTTTGGACACCATCTTTTCAATGTACATTGCAGTTCTTTTCCCAGCAGCTCTTAACATTTTGCAATAAGGACAACAAAGGAATTTCAGTTATCTGCATCAACTTGCATGCTAGAAAAAAAAAAATTGTATTTCAAGCGAAAATCAGTTTATTTGGCCTGTATTGTAAAATCTTGGAGTTGTGGGTTGCAGGGTTTCATTACTCCACCAGCAATATAAAATTATTTTACTCCGTATGGAAAAAGAATGAAAAGTAGAACTGTCGCTGTCATTTTCCTGAACATCCACAAAAAACCAAAAACAATGCAAATTCAATTCACACAGTCGAGGTTCCCACTTTTCTCAATACAACCACACCTTCCTTCTCTCTGCATTTTCTCAAAAGCCAACAGAATTGAAATTTTCAACACATTCGTTCCTCCTCAAACAGTCTGGTTTTCTCTCTTACACATACACAGTCACTCATTAATCCAGATGCACAGATCTATAGATTAAGAACATGAGGCAAAAAATCTGTAACAAAATGATAAAATAAACATCAACAATTCCTCCAATGTCAGTGTCATGACTGATCCATCTCAGGGCTGGCCTCCATATGATTTTCCTTGTAATATTTCGTTGACGACTGAAAAAAGAAAAAGAAACAAAATTCTCATTAATAAACTGCTGTAGTGTGAGTGTGTGTTCAATTTCATCAATGATACAACTCAAATCGCTAAGCTTCGAGTAAATTAAGTAAATCAGTGCTTGCCAAACAGAGCTGTCGATTTGATAATTTTGGTGGGCAATGGGAGTCCCTAAGATAGAGCTAGATAGTAAGAACAAATCACGTTTTTCTTTTGATTGGCATTCAGTAACAAAACGATTTTAGAATCCTGCAGAATTTTTACCGTTTTTTAAGATAAATTTATGGCTTTATAATATGTTTTGTGCTGTTTCCTCTTGTTAAGTATTTCTGAAATAAATACTATTCAGTGATGGGGTCAGATCTTGAAAAAAAAAGCCTGAACTTTCCTGCAAATGCAAACCCCCAGTAAGTTCGTCTTTTGGGCCTGACAAAACATGCCTTGCCTATATACACACTGTATATCTTGCTCTGTTCTTAAAATCGAAAGTAAACGTACCTTAACCCTTCAAAGTAGCATTAGCCCCCGCGGTCCAATAGGTAACTTCTTTTCCTAAGCACAATGTATTTAGACTTTTATTTATTGCAAAGAAAGCAAAGCCCAACACTCAAGAAATCAAGTGGCCATTTGCATCTTGTAGGCCTAAGTGGCTAAGGAAAGCTAGTCCTACAGGCATTTGAGTTTGACACCTTTGCCTTTGTCGATCTCTGCCGCAGTAACGATGCCTGAGCCATCTTGTTTGAGGAAAGAGTCCTTGAATTCGACGCAGACGGTTAACATTGTCTTTTCTGGGCTCAGTAATAGTCAACATGACTGATTCATGTTTCACTTCAACTGGGAACGTACACCCTGTTGCAATAAAACTCTCACAATCATCAACGTCTGTAGTGTAATGCCTGTGCTCTTCACATATCACAGTGAACAGGAGTTTCAGACCAGCATAGGGAAGTTTTTCAATTGAGTCTCTATCTTCCTGATAGAATTTAATCTCCCTCTCCACCCAGGTTGGCCCTGACGAACAGAGTTGAAGTAGCCTGTCTCTATGATGAGCAATCAGTGTTTCAAGGGGCATAAAGTTAAAAACAACTTATGAACCACTTGCATGCTCTGCAATAACTAGAACACATCACAACAAAAATAAAGCTAATGGAATAGACGACATTTATACAGTTGAACCTGCCCTAGCAACCACCTCTTCAAACGACCACTTCCCATTTCATCCCTTGCGTCCGTTTTTCTAAAAATGACACCGTCCAAGACGACCACCTTTATAACACGACCACTTTTCTTCTGGACAATAAGTGGTCGTCTTGGGCAGGTTTGACTGTATATATCTTATTGATCAATCTTTTTGTCAGAAAGAACAGCCTGAAAGATAGATTTGGATAGAGACTTAGCATGGTGTTTAGTTCTTCATTTCAAAACTAGATTGGAAATTTTAACTTATAATTTTCCTTGTACAGTGGTAAAAAGAGACAATAAAAAACCCACAAAGAACAACTAGCAGGAAATTTTCTCACTTCAAAAGTAGTCAGCATGTGGCCACACATCTGCTTTAGATCTTTCAGGCCCTGCTTGAGAACATCAATTGCTGGTTTGCCTGGAAGTCAGAATAAAGAGATATTGAAAAAATTATATTGATCCTTAGAAAAGGGGAGGTTGGCAGATGCTCTGGTGGTGTGGTCTGCTTCTTCTACTTTTTTCTATGAGTTCATTTGCCCTAATTAGCTTCTTGGCACCAGAATGATCTCATAGTGTTGATAGTGCCATAAACAACTCAATAAAAAACAAAGAAAACAGCACCAGAAAAGGATATTCATGACTCTAATTGAAAGATCAGAGGCCAATATCACCTGAAATTAATATTTCTTAAAAGAAGTGTTGTTCCATAAACTTGCTTACAAGCTAAAAGAAGGTTGAGAATACTTTTTTAAAAGGTACAAATTCCAACTTCTTGAAAGAAAAGGACATAAAACAAGTTATTGCGTGGCTCTTGGCAAGACAAAAAAAACTTTTGATAAAGTATGCTAGTCTAGAAGTTACAAAATTTGTCCAGAGTGTTTGTTCCAGACACATTTATAGATCAGTCTGGCTTTAACTTGAACTTAAAAACATTAAAAGTACTTTTATCTTATAGACCATGATCATTAGTAAGAAAAATGATTGCCTGGCAATGGGGGAGAGACAAGGAGAAACTTAGACTTTGAGACAGACAAGACTACAAAACAATAAAAAAGACAAATACAGTAGAACCCGCATCTCAACGTCTGTTAACTCTACATTTGGCTTAAGTCCACATGATTAGGAATTCCCAACTTTTTCTTTATTTAGAACATTGACATCCTTTAAGTTGACTTTCGCTTTACTAGACATGATTTCAATAGTCCCTGCAATGTTGACTTATGCGGGTTCTACTGTATAGCTCTGGACAGATGGAAAAGGCAGGCATAATGCAGACTTTGAACAGACTTGGGATTTGACTTCCTTTTCTTTAAAAAAAAATCTGAAATGAAAAGTCCAGTGAACCTCGTACCCCCCTCCCCCCACCCGTTTGGTTACTGTATGAAAACAGTGAAACAACTCATTGTACCGCCACCTGCCAGTACTTCACGGAGTGCATTATATCTTTAGAAAACATAGTAAATAATGCCCGTCATACTCATACCGCCAGCTCAAAATCTTTGAAGTAATACAAAACCCACTTTCACTCTCACTTATGCTTCACGGCAAAGTGACGTTTCGCCACAGTGTCGATGCACGCGATAAGCTCCCCCTCTCTCGACACATCTCTGTGGCCAGGTGGAGAGGCGCGCAACACACCATAATACATGATAATAGGGATAACTGCATAAATTAGCTCACCGTGTTGTTCAGTATGTGTATAGCCTCCCTCATTTTGCTCTCATTGTAACGTACCGCCCTTCTCTCTATAACACAAGCTTTCTAGTGGTCCCATGGGGTTGGCGGTTTCACAAGGTATTATACTGTATAGTGTATGCAAAAATAACAGACTGACCTGATGTTTGAATCCTCAGGTTGATCTTATGTTCTGATGGATGTGTCAAGCTGTAGCCAACAAAAGTGACATCGGGACTGAAAACAGAAACCAAATAAAATGTGTTTCAAATCATATATTTTCTTAAACTGTGCACAAGAATTTAGCTTGACTATCATCAATGAAGCAGCTGGATTTCATACAGTGCCGGTAGATAAATAACAGCGTCACAGTCCTTTACGGGCTACAATAGCAAAGCAAAATAATAGCACTGATGGGTTTTACACTCTTGTAATTAAACAACTTTATACCATGTCATTCAAATTTGTATCTTAAGCATACGAGAAAAAAACAACCTATAAAACTTTGATCACCACTTTGGACGAACATTTTCACGTCCCTGCTGGAATATTATACAATGACTCTTTCAGCCAAGGCTGACCCTGACAGGCAGGGTTGAAGTAGCCCGTCTCCAATGACTTTACAGTGTTACAAGGGACATAAACCCAAAAACCAACAACACTATTGAGATAATTCACTGACCAATAACCAATACAGTGGAGTCCACTGGTGGTCGAAATCAGTGGAAATAATGAATGTAACCTCCCCCCCTCCCTACTCTAAAGCCAGGAGGGAGTGGGGGGGGGGGAAGAGAAAGTGGTACTGTGATGTAGAATTGACCCCTTCTGATAATAATGGTAAATAAGAGGAGAGTCTGAATAGCAGAGGCTTGAGCAGGAGGCTCGGGTTACGATTTACGACTCTTGGGATGTGCGTAAAATTGTCAAGAGGCGTGGTCGATGAGCCCTGGTGTAAGGCAGACAAAGGCAGTATTGTGGCAGAGGGAAGATATTTGGTAATCTTATCCGAGGTTCCAAGTCACCTTAAGTGAGATTTCAATACAAAGAAATAGAGGGGAGCTGGCCGAGACTTTGAAAAATGGTAATGTTAACCAGTATGTCACCTTATCCGAGGTCACCTTAAAAGTGGACTCCCTGTACATTTGTAGTGACCCCTCTGTTCTGATCTGCTCAAGATTACCATCTGCCTAAAGATGACAACTTATCATCTCATAGACTTGGAGAGATCTGACTGTTTTGAAGAAAAACAAACTTGCAAAGACTTACTTTTTATTCAAGATATATTTCAGAGCATTCCCAAGAGTGTGATCCTCTTCATTCAAGATAAAAGTTTGACAACTTTCATCACCACTATTGTTTGCTTCCTGTTGATAGAAAAAGAATAAACAGAATTAAGGTAGGCTACATCTGCTAGTGTCAAAATCCATAGTAAAAATAGCCATATCCAATTTTGTGCTCTTATAGATTTTCATCTACAGAACATTATATCTCCCAAATTGATTGCAAGTGGATGGGCCTGGAGATGTGAAGTTTACAATATTATAATTACTAGATCTAGAATTAGATTTAGCTAGTTTAGTTCCTATTCCTGGCTGCCTGAAAGGGGTGAGGGGTGGGGGTGTGGTGTTGGCTAAACTTGAAAAATCAGTTGACCCTTTTAGTTTGGACCCAAACTCCAACTAAAAAAAAAGAAAAAAGAAAAACAACCCAGAAAAAAAACACAATTCGTAGATCAATATCTAGATACCGTATACCAGCACTTAGAACTCAAGGGTGACACGACAACTGACTGAGTTGTCGATGAATGGATTCCCAATGGTACAAATTGCCATCGAAATCAATGCCAAACAGGATATAAAATTTAATAAAGTGGGAATTTATACGCAACATGGCTAGAGCAAGCATGCATTTCCTTTGTCCACTCCAATAAAAGCTTCAACAAAAGAACATAGACCTAATGACACTGAAAAATCAATTCTTGACAGTGATTGTACCCTACCCTACCATCGGCTATGGCACTCAGTGTAATCATCCATCAGAGGTACACTCCCTTTCTCTTTCTCCATTCGCTCTGCGTTTTCTCAGAAATGACGTCACACAACGAGATCATTGCTGCTGCGTTTTTTTTAACCTACAGAATAGGCCTGTACTATGCGCTTGAGTTGACGGTCCGCCTCTCCCTCATATTTACAAAGTAAAGGTCGATAACCATAACCACCCCTTCCCCCGTCGCTCTCATTATTTTCTAACAAAGACAGTGCGCTCCCTCACAGTACAGAACTTAAATTGTGTAAAAAAAAGAAAGAAAAAACTGGCAACAGCCCGTTGCTTGGCTGTTACTAAGAAGCACTTAGTTCATCAAGTAGGTTGGTTTCACTCATCATTCATGTATTGTACTTACGTCGAAATTTTCTTACACAGTACACATAGTAGCCTACATTGGCTATTACTACTAGTAGTATTAGATCTAAATTCTAGATCTACGCAGATACAATAGTTTTATTTAACTTGATTATAAATCATTAATCATTATAGATTCCCGAAACTAATAATACTAATAGTAATCTAATAGTAATAGGCCTATACTATATTGACCTATTGATTAATTGGCGATTAATTGGGGATGGGAACTAGATCTACCGAAAAAGCGTCCTTACTTTTAATTTATACTTACCACTTCTAAGGCTGGTGTTTTCGTTGATGTGTTGTGAGTTGTCATCTTGCCTTGTTGAGTGTTGACAGTGTTGAGACTTGATGAAGCCACAGAAGAAAGTTGAGTTGCAATTTCAAAGTAAAGAAAGTTTGGGATGGGGGTCCGATCAACAGATTGAACAAGGAAATAATAATATGACCTTACACTTATAACTATTCACTAGATCTAGTTCTAAATCTCTTTGAAACGTGTTCAAAGAATGAGAGCCATAGAACTGACTTGAGACTAGAGAGACTGGAAGTTTGGCCAGGAGAGAGCTCAGCTGGGCACCAAAAAGAATCGCAAGCAAAACAACCAACACGACCCGACAGAGGTTTAGAGTACACTCCCTTAGTTTCTGTTGACTTCTTCTATTTTGAAGAACTAATGCATCACTGCTTCATGCTTCGTAGTTTTCGGTTTTATTTAGTTTCACTCTGCACGTTTTATTACTTTATTTTTTTATATTATTTTTTTCTCTAGTGAGTCGTCCTCGATTATTGGTCTAAAGATTTTCGAATAATGCTGGCACAAGAAGGGCAAGAACTAGCGCACTTCAAGAGGCAAGCAATTGAATTAATTTTCGCATAATTTGTTTTTCTATTATCCGTGATGTGTAGTGTTTTCATCCATTGTTCATTTCAGAATAGCTTAAAAATGTTCTAGATCTAGATCTAGTTCTGTTAAACTCATGACCAAACCCTTTAAGTAAGCACGTTAGTGTCGGCTGAATAAGACTCGAGGTTAAATTCCTTTATACATTATTTGATTTTTTTGATTTTTTATTTTTTTTTATATCCGAGCCATGCTGCTTTTCTAATATTCTTTTTATACCCTTTGTTATGGAAACGTAAATAATTTAATAATGTTCTGTATTGCAATTAGAGCACGTCTGCGGGAAAGAACACTGTAAAGCATATCCGGATTAGGCCAACAGTCATGTAGAGATACATTTTTTTCTGCTGGGATTTTCCCCCTCTCAGTCCGGGTTGGCCCTGACAGGAGGGTCGAAGTAGCCCGTCTCTTATATGATCTTACAGTGTTAGGGGGGACGTAAAACTGGTAGCCAAACCATGAACGTTGTGTTGTTTTGTTGTTTTGCTTGAAATGGAATTGTTCAATGCATGCTCTAGTGTATACGAACGAGGATGAAAGAGGCTCTCCAACAGAGATACTGCAATCTGGGATCCCAAAGCACATTGAGAGAAACTTCCATAGAGTAATAAAGTCTTTTTAACGTTTTTCATCAGAAACAAAAGTACACATACAGCCGCTGTTCCGCCCCCTCCCCTCCCCTGCATAATACCTTACGGCTCGAAGGTGGTGTGGTATTATCACAAATGACTGATGTGTTCCACAAAATAGATTACATGTGTATCTATTCTGTAGTGGTGTTATGTGTTATCCAGTTAAAAAAATATTGGCCTTTTTCTTTGCAATTTACCTGGCTACTTATCCTAACGCGTTGTCAGCGCGTTGTGCATTGCTCTATGCCAAGAACAGAAAATTATACTTTCTTGGCGGGTTGGCTTTATTCAATTTAATTTACTTATTTTTTTCAAGCTTTTCAATTTTAGGGTTTTTCCTGGACAGTACTTAGGCATGCTTTCGCATAAATATATTAGAATCGAATTCTGTCAATAAACATGATAATTGCAATCAAAATACGAAAAAAATACTATTTCATACAAAAGTAAAAGTCTTTTTTTTTTTTTTAGCAATCACTTTGGCGCTTTTCCTGTTTTAAAACCTGGCAATACCGATACTGTTTATTTGCCAAGATAACGGTATTTTCATGCGCCATGTTTACATTACGCTGCCCTCATGATATTGCTTTTACTTTTACAAAAGTTACGTGAGCCTCATGAATGAAGAAAGTGGAACGTTCATGAAACCTCGTCATTGGTTATCCAACTCTAGAACAACTACAGACCGTTTGCATTGAAACTCCTGACCTGTCCTTATCCTCATGTGATCTATTTAATAAGTTACAAGAAAAGTAAAAAAAAGGATCATTCAAGACCGAGGCCGAGAGTCAAGACTGGCCAGTGGTACTGGCACTGGTGATGTCAGTGATGATCATCAAGTAACTTGTGCCTCAATTTTCGCCCCCAGTGCCACTGCCACTAGGACAGTATCTATCTATTCTGTGACTGTCACTAGGACTAGGCCTATTCACCCACCAAATGGGAATCTCAACTCAGGTGTAAAACTGTGTATTCCTACTATGCGTTATTAGATCTAGATATCTAGATCTAGTAGTAGTAGTGTAGGTGCATGAAAACTACAGCAACCTAGGGAGGCTAGATCTAGTCTAGATCTAGAGATACTAAATCTATTATTATTATTATCTCTTGTGCTGCAATTTTCGCCCAGTGCCAAATCTCGCCCACTTAATGGGAATCTAGTGTTAAACTGTGTATTGCTACGCGTTCTTCTTATGTGGGCGAAAACTGGGGCAACCTAGATACTATTTATTAATAATAGTAGTAATACTACACTTGCCTACGCCTGCACTAAAAAATTTACTTCTTCTCTAGTTAGACTAGACTGGAGGAGGTTGTGTTGTTGGTGAGACTGAGAGGGTGTGTTATAAAATTAGTAGTAGACTATAGGCTACTACAATTTTCTTATTCAGTAACTCAGTACTCAGCAAGGAACTTTTGACTTGGATTGATTTGATTGAAACAAACCACAAACTTTTTCACGATGAGCGGAAAAGGAAAAGAAACTACCAGTACCAGAGTGAGAAAACGAATAAAAAATATGCCAGTAGAATCATTTGTGATTCTTCATAACAGCGTGGTAAATAGGAAAATTGTTAGAAATATCGATGTAAAAGTCCCACAGCAATGGAGATGGACATGGATGAGTGAGAGAGTTTCACTGGAAGGTACTCAACACAAGTACGGGGATGCCTTTGCAAAGGTAAGACGAGAGAAACTTTTGACTCCCCCAATGCTGTTTTTTTTTCAGGCTTGTAAGTTGTACCACTTGTAGCTTTTAATTTCGGACCATGAAGCTGGACCGTTGCATCCTAACAATTCAGACCTCAGAAAATGACACCAGAAAATTTGCAGAAAAATCTAATTTTGTTCAGCTCAAAAGGCACCCTTTTGAGTTTTATCAGCATTTGTCTTTTTTTTCATACACACCCAGAACTTCAAGAAGTTAAAAAACAAAAGAGGAAATTGGAATGTCTTTGCTGTAATATCGAAGGAAGGGAAGCAAACTATCGTATGATCTCTTGATTCAACAAATTTGTGACGACGAAAAAGTTACTACCTTATGACAAAAGATCATTGCAATGTTTTGAATATTTTTTTTGCCTGATGTGGCTTTTCATAACAGCGAAGTGACATCTGACGCAGCATACAAATGGCAACACTCAGTGAAACTTAAACTTAAGCCTGCTTGAGTGCTTCAGTAAAAACCCAAAAAGAGGCTAAAACAGCTGAGGATGGCACCTCTATAAATAACCCACTCCTTACTACTGATCTTCTGAAGAGTACCAGTAGCCATTTTTCTATACAATATCTTGCTTTCCTTCCTTACATTTTTCATTATTTCTCATTCATTTCTTCTTGAAAGTTAGTGAAAGTGTCAATTTGCTGTATTTCTGTCAGGTTGATCAACCAGGGATAGCATTATGCAAGTGGTGTGAGGCCGCCATCAACTACAGCCACCGTGGGAGGAATGCTCTGGCCGATCACGTCAAAAGCAAGAAACATATGGACGAACTGTCAATGAGGACAGACATAGTAAGTGGACAGCTGTAGTAAAGTAAGCCCATCCATCGGATGGCATTCATTATTATATGATTATTCATTATTGCCTTTTTAAAAAGTAAAATTGAAATAAGTTTTTTTTAAAGTAGTTTGACGGAATCTCATCGTGAGAAACTGTTCATTAATAAACAGCCATGTGTGAGTAAAAATCAACTGCACTAAGAGATGATTATATTTATATTTCACTCCCTGATCATAAGCAGCAACAACTTCCATTCATAGAACATGGAGGATTAGAGTAGTAATGGGACGAGCGCTTGATACTGATTCATAGATCAGCATGTGGGTAGTGGGTTAAATTAGCCACTTTGAATGCCGGAGGGATGAAAATCAGTGAGTATTAAAGACGTACAGCTAACCCTCTGTCTCACGCAAAGCGCTCAAGAGACTCCACACAGGAGGGGGGTGTGTTGCTGGGAAGATACACCATAAGGCAGCATGTGATGCCTCTTGGATATGAAGTTTTAATCAGCCAGAATATTGTGACTTGGTATTGACTGAATGTTTGGTTTGTGAACAGTAAGCTCCAGAACTGTGGTGTGTTGCACAAACGAGCAGCGACTGCATGTTAATAGCGCAGCAGGTACCAAGCTAGTGATGTGATCAAAATCTCCTTCGTCTGGGAGTCCGAAGTGACTAGTTATTTCCTGGACATTAGCCAAAAGCGCTCCTTTACCCGTGAATAAAAGATTTTCAGTAAGAACTCAACACTAGGTCAGATCCATAAAAGCTGTGAGAAAATATATTGGAAGATCTTACTTTTTTATTCTTGTCTAGAAAATCTCATGGTAAGAAATGTTTTACTGATACTGGTTTTATATTCTTAATTTAGTTTTGTTGGTTGCAGTCTTTGAATGTTTAATAATGCAACATGATAAAATGTATGCATATTTCCCAATACATTCTAATGTCCCATGTTTACATTGTTATACAATGTACTTTGAAATATGGATTAAAGGCATTAACTTTTAATAAAGTACATTCTATCATCTTTTCAGGACCATAAAAGATCTGTTTTAATCACTTACAATTCATGGAAATGCTTTTGTTTTATTCCTACCTAGACCGGACGAATCAAAAGTGATCCAAATGCAAAGTTGCCAGCTCTCGAGGACAGAGTCGTGGAGATGGAGGTGGGTAGTGTTGCTCCTGACAGTAGGGATGTGCCCAGGGCAATATTTTTGGGGGCCGTTGCTAGACTCATTGTTTTCGTCAGGTAGAGCTAAGATATCTTTAAGGTTTGCATTCCTTTGCCATGTAGCAAACCATCACCCTGACCCAACCATAGTCTGATTTCTGAAGAGAGAAATATGACTACACACGAACTGCACTACTGCTTGCCTGTATAACACAGTCAACTTGAAACGAGTGTCGTGATTGTCGCATGATGGGGGTTGGAATGGGAGGCTTTTGCGTTGAGAGTAGGTTATTGTCACTTAGTACCGACATATATATACACCACACATGGCATGTTGGGAAACAAAGATTGTGTGAGTGAGTCACAAACTCTTTTCATGTGCGCAGTCCCTACGATTATAACACCGATGGCACAACCCACAAAGTGAGCTTATCTGGACTATCTCAAGTACTGTGATGAGTGAATCAATGCTATATGACTTCGATACGCTGGCCTGTGTTTACTCAGTGAAATGCTCATTATGGGTTTGGTGTCTCAGGATATCTGTCAAATAGTTTGGCTTAAGAGAAAATGATGTACAGAGAAGTGGAAAGTCATTGAATGATGTTAAAAAGCTAGCCCAGGATAGAGGAAAGTGGAAAGTGTTTTTTTGTGGCCTATACCCTGGCCCATGGAAAGAAAGGCAATGATTATTGTAATTGATACGACGTTGGTATCAACTGAATATGAACGACATGTAAGAAATTCAGCACGTAATGAATGAACCAACAATCGTATAAGTTTTTTTTATATTGAGCCTCACATTTAATTTAGAACAAAACCATAAATCT
>JAUKPP010125756.1:0-15239 GCA_032273245.1 Phyllaplysia taylori
AGAGACGGGCTACTTCGACCCTGCCTGTCAGGGCCAACCTGGACTGAGAGGGAAAAAATCCCAGCAGAAAACCCCCCCAGATCGATCCAGGGTCTTCCCGCATGCAAGGCGAAGAGCCTAACCATTACACCACAGCGCCACTACTCTGGCCATGTGCGCTGCTCAAGTCTCATATTGGCGACTCTGTCTTCCATGCCCGGTAGTGTGGCATAAAAGTTAAGAGTTAGAGCCACTGAAATAGCAGAGACTAACTTTTTGGAACTTTTGTTTTGAATTGAGGCAGAGCGAGAAACACATTCACCATCTTTGTCAGGTCAAAGCACTCTGAGAAAACAGAAAAGGTTTCCCTTTACATATTGGGAAGGTTTTGTTTTAGACAGGTGTATTAATAATATAGAGGCAATTATAAATGAGGGAGCAGAACGATTCCGTTATGACCGATTTCTGTTAAGGCAGGCTGGACTGCACTGGTGTAAATGTTTTGGGTAAAAATTCTGGACTTATGCATTTGAAGAAATCTATAATGACAACACATTGATCAAAAACCTCCATCATAACAACAGTCTCAAAGCAAACAGTGCATTATGAAGCCAGAAGTAAAGATGACATTTCAAAAAGCAAAAACAGAACAGAAACATGTACTATAGTATAGACAAATCCAAAGGCAGAAAAACTGATCCAATTAGTTATCTCAAGAGCAAGTTTATTTCAAAATTCAAAGGGTGATTCGATTACAATTATACATCCACAAAATCAATATTGTTTAACATATTTCTGATAGGAACAGTAAATTCACCTCACTTTAAAGTACATTCTACTATTGAAATTATGCTGTCGAAAAAGACTTTGACGATATCCATGTGAGGTACACACTACTCAAGATAGATCAAAGTAGGGGAAAAAATCAGCACTGAAAAGAACAAACCCTACCCTTATTTAGGCAAAGCCTAATAATACATGCACTATGGAAATGACAAATTCTATCAATATCTATTTATACAGATATATAAAATATGAGTTTATTAAAAATGCGTGTATATATATATATATGTGTACATTTCAACAGCAACAAACATTTTCATCAGTAATAAGGTAGTCACAATTAATATAACACTGAGTAACAGCTTATTTATAAGGAAAAGAGGTAAGCGAAAGCCACAGCTCTGTTTTGTTTCGGAGAAAGACGGATAAAAATACTTCTGAGCAATTATAGTTTTGGCTTGGTAGCCTCCACAGTGACAGAATTGTGCTAGAGTTCTTACTAAAACATCAAGCCAGGTGCAACAAGGAGTGTTGGTTACCATCCTTTTTTTGGGTTACCACTTTTACGTCCCCTGCAACACTGTAAGGTCATTTAAGAGACGGGCTGCTTCGACCCTGCCTGTCAGGGCCAACCCGAGCTGAGAGGAAAAAATCCCAGCAGAAAAAACCCTAGATCGTTCGTGATCGGGGATCGAACCGGGTCTTCCGCATGCAAGGCGAAGAGCCTAACCATTACGCCACAGCGCCAGTAAGGAGTGTTGGTGATCAAGACAAGTTCAATCCCTTTCCTTGTACCAACCTACGAGCAGAAAGCTGAAACGTGAGGCGAGCCGACAAAATAAGATACCCTTCGGAATTTGGCCATGCAGAAAGATATGTAGGCTCATATCTATACATCCAACTATGGGTCCTCTAGTGCTGTACAATCTAGTAGTATAAAAATGTTTCTGGCTTTCTTTGTTGAAATCCTATCAAGATTTGCATGAGGAAGGCTGGAAAAGTACGAATTTGGGAAAATCACTACAAGAGTATTGAAACAGAAAGTGTAAGTTTCTAAACAGACAGTGTGATGAAACCAACGTTGAATAAAAATCAAATGGCAGTATTTGAAAATTAATCATTTTCACCTTCTACACTGAATTTACCTGATTATCTTCATTTGCAGATTGCGAAAAGTTAATTCATTTTGTCCACTTGCCTTACATAGCGAATTATATAGCGGGAGGACAGTACTGATGTAAGTCTGCTACAGCTGTACTTTTATACATCATTTGTTTGTGTCACAAACTCTGTGTGTGTGTGTGTGTGTGTGTGTGTGTGTGAGTGTGTGTGTACTATAATACAATCCCTGAATATTTCATCTAATTTACAGTAAAAAAATAGCCGCTTCCTGATGGGGTTTACATCAGACTATTCGCTACAATAATCAGAACTTATTTTCAAACTGATGAAATCAGAAAAAATAAGACACCTACAGCTCCTTTGAAACAAGATCTATAATAATTAATAAAAATCTTTGTATAGCATATGTTTTTTTCTATCTCTAACCATCAAATTGTGATGCACTGCATGCAGAATGGCAGATAGAAAGTCTAAGAAAACAAAAAACGTTACTTCAAGATTAACTTTCACGTTTACTCTGACAATCGTTGGTTCCAAAAGCTTTACATCTCAGAACACAAGATGTGTTTCACGTTGCATCAGCAGTGCTACTACTAGCTGCCATTTTCTTAATATGACTAGAAACGCCTCAAAATAAAGAGAGAATTCCTAGTACTTTCAGATTTTCGAATTTGTGAAGAGGCATACCAACTCACAAAGTTATTTTCATTCAGGTACTTTCCTCTTCATAAACAGTGTCCTTCCTACTTACTCTTCAGACAATTAAGGGGGGCACAAAATTTGTTGTCCCTGTAGTTTTGTTTTTATTTTGATACATTTCTGGCCATATCGAGTTGGAACTGCCTGACAAGGATAAACAACTTGGAACCTGATACTTTGAAAGATAAAAAAAAAAAAAAAAAATTTGAAATTTTGTCAGGAGGGATCAGCTGTGAAGCAGTTTCTAAAAAGTCAAACTTTGGCAGCCTTAATTTGGTGCGCTAACAAACACAAAATTAAAAAAATGCGAGGGGAAGGGAGGGGTGACAAGGTAAGGTGTGGCAGATGATGTGGTTGAAAGGGACTTCTTTCTCATGAACACAAACACATAATGATAAAGGCAGGTATGGCATTGCTTTGTTTGTGAGGTTGATGGAACTTTTACAAGCTGTGAAATTATTTTTCGTTTTTCCGTTTTCGTTTTCCATGTTTACACATTTCAAGTAGGTACTTATCAATGAGATATTTACAGTGAAGCTATAATGAACATCGTAACATTACAAAAAGAAACTCAACTAAATTAGGTATAGAGTACTCAGAATCAAAATAGCCCAGCTACGCCTTACAAAATCTCAATTCACCTCTTGAGCATATATCACTCTGTCATTCATCATTTCAAAGAAGACACACAGTAACTCTAACAAGCAAAAAAACCCTTTCGACTGAGGTCAAGGTGTCGATAATAATTCACTCCAAACTAGTGCTTCAGCCTCCATGGGTACTTACACACATGCACAATTCCTGGCTATATATTAGATATCATATTTATATATGTACAAACACATTTACACATAATTTCGTTTAATTTCATGAAGGATTAATAGCTATTTACAGTGAATGGATAATTCATTATTGACATGATAAGCATGATTAGAAAATTCAAAAGCCTCATATAGAAAGAAGAACAAAAAATTCAGATGCTCATAATCATACTCAATTAGCCTCTGGATGGACAGAGTAAATCTACCATTGCAGACACAATATAATCAATCCAAAATTTCTCAGGGCAATTTGTGAGCATGAGCACTTCTTTTGCTTTTCAAAAAGAAGGTACACAACAATGCCTTTAGAAATGACCTTTTGCGGCCTTCTATACTGGTTTCAGTCAGATAATATGCAGGGAACTGGTTGCCCTGCAGTTTCATATGAGCATTAAACTTTAATTATTTGAAGACAGAAAGGGACAAATTAGAAAGAGAGAGGAAGGGATGTAGAGGGGGAAAAAAGAGAGAGAAATCACGAGGGGGAAGGAAAGAGAGAGGGAGAGAGAGAAAATTAGAGGGAGGGAGGGAAAGAAAGAGAGACTACCTGTTACTTTTGTTCAGTTGCAGAAGAGCAGTAAGTGGTTCATACAGTAAATACAAAGATGCTGCCACTCACATTGAGACAAGAATTCACGAAACACAGGCTAAAACAGCCAAAAATGCTGGTGACTCTATAAACAACTAACTTTAAACTAACTAATTCATGAAACCTTAAATATTCCAAAATACAAAATACCTATCTATGGTTGATTTAGAGCAGTAGGGCCATGACTGTATACTGTTACTCATTAATTTTGAAAGAAATGACAAGCAGACTAGAAGAATTTCATTTAATTGTTCAAACTCATTAATTTTTAAAGAAATGTCTAGCCAACTAGCAGAATTTCATTTAATTGTTCAAACTCATTAATTTTTAAAGAAATGGCAAGCCAACTAGCAGAATTTCATTTAATTTTTCAAATCAACTCCCAAAATCTTCAGAGGGCTTCATTTGAATTAGTAAAAAAAAATAAAAGAAAGAAGTGCGTATGCTGGCAAGTGCTAGAATCCACTCCATATTTCTGAGTTCCAGCAACAATTAGCAGAACCAACAACACTTCACTATGATTGTTCTTCTATGTGGTTATCATTTGCGCTGCACTAGACAGAACTTAGTCCCAAAATGAACACAAACATGAAAAAAAAAAGCCAAAACACAAAAAGATGAGAACATAAAATCAAATCAGGAGGGATAAAAATCCAGTGAGCAAAGCCATCAACAAAGTTGAAGTAATAATACCTTAAGCTGTTCGAGAGAATTTCAGACAGCTATACACACAAACATATTACAGGGAAACAGAAATATGCGTTTGTGTTGCAAAACGTCACAAAATCAAGGGCTTTTCAATACATGAGGACCAGAATTAGCAGCATTTTTATAAGCAGTAGGCAATTTTACTGTGAAGGCAATTTTACTGTGAATGTTGTTGTGCCCCAACAATGTTGATCAATTGAAAAACTCAGTTCACGCTTAAAAGCACGGAAGAATTTTTTGTTTGTTTTTATTCCCCTGCAATATTGTAAGGTCATTTAAGAGACGGGCTACTTTGACCCCGTCAATCAGGGCCAACCCAGGCTGAGAGGGAAAAATCCCAGCACAAACATCTCAACTTCCATTCAAGATGGATAAATAATTCCTTTAGTGAAAAGTACACAGTTTAAAATAATACCAAGAACTCTATATGCCCCAAAAACTGATAAGCACTTGATTCTTAAGTATTGCAACACATTTTCTCTTTTTGCTTTATACATGGAGAGAAATATACCTTCGTTCTACAAAGAATCCACTGGTGTACACAAGAGATCACATCGCGGTCTTTGCTCAAGCACCACTGAGAAAATATACACTGCAAAGTGAGTTTGGATCTTAAAACAGCTCAAGATTCTGTTAACACATTATGAGGAAGTCGAGCAAGATTAGGCTTCCTTCACTACTTGGGGGGAAAAAATAAATAAATGAAAACAAAATTAAATATGTATAAGTAACCAAAAAAACTACACGTATCATATTGTGCTGACAAGCATCACCACGCCCCTCTTATGTAGGCCAAAACAAAAATGTGTTTTATTTTCTTGCGTTCGCACATGTCTCTTTTCCATTATCACACTCTGTACATTCAAGCAATGCAAGGGAATTGCTTGTAGGCCTTTGGGGAAAAAACCTTTTGTAATTCTCATCGAGGAAACAAAAAATCCCCCCCAAAAAACCTGAAGAACCACAAGAGAATGGGTTACAAGGCGCCAATCTTCATCTATCAGTGTTTAACTTCAGTTTAAAAGAGACGAAGTCTAGCATTGGGTGCTTAAGTAAATTTGCCAACGATACTAACTACATCCTAACTGGGTCACCCTGATTTTACTGAGCAACCAATATGTCTTTCTCTTCTGCTCAAGAAGCATGTCACAAACCAATCAAATGGAAGTGTTGTATCACTAAGCACCAAATACACATTTACTGAGGCAGAGTAGTGTTTCACTGTCAGCCATATCTACATTTTGAGAAAGTAATACAAATAATAGAATCACAGTAAATTTTGACAGAGATGCCAACCCCTTTCCCCTCTAATTTGGCTTTGTGTTTTGCCCTATATTTGCAGCACATGATGTTTGTTAATGTTCATGGCTAACAATTCGGTCTATACACCATCAGCATTTACATCAGATATGTTAACAAAAAGAAAAGTGTGGGCATGATGATAAAGAGAAGACAGTACAATCCTGCTACAACATATGTTTTCTTCAGTCTCAACTACCAAATAACATCTATTTGACAGCTCTGATACAAAGTACATATAATTCATTCCCTGGAAAGTACTGTGTAGCAGGATAGGTACTGGAAAACTGTTGATAATGATGTCATTATTGTCATAGCTATCACAGGCACACTTACTGCTAAGCATATTGCTATTGCTCTTCTATGTTCATTTAATGCTATTAAGTTTGTCATAACAGCTAATCTATACAAATCCCCAAACTCCCAAAACGGAAAAAATAATAATTGAAAAATGAAAGAAAAAGCTGATAAAAATGTTTATTTTTGTCCTACATTACTGAATAGAAAAAGGAGCTGTAGGGCAGTCACATGGTGCGACAAACAGAATTTAACAGTCATGTTTACCTCTCCACAGACTGAATTTGCAGTAGTTTTGATACCTAGATGAAAACTAGAAGGGCTTTGATATTTAAAATGCATTTTTCCCTGTGGCCATTGTCTATTTATAAAGCTCTGACCTGCCACTGTTCTATGTAAAGGGGGCATGTCCTTCCAGAGGTACACCCCTTAAAAAAACAAAACAACAACAACCAAAAAACATGCATATCCGTTAACAAAAAGTAGAAATCCTCTCACACTCCTTCGCACTCACATGTCATGATCTGACAAAGCTTCAAAAGACCATAACCCTAACCTCCTCTCCATGCCTCTTATTTAAAGAGCACCAACAATAAAGACATCATACAGCATTCTCCAGGGAAATAATTATTGACAAAACAAAATAAGCAAAAGACAGGCTGAGGGCACCCCTACGACATAGGCTCCGCAGCAGACTGGTAGTTTTCCAACTCAGTGAAGACCAGCTCTGAAAGGTGAAAAAAAAATGCAAAGTTTTACAATAAAATTCTAGTATTCTTTTGAAAAAAAGTCACATTAAAAAAGGATCTGAATCACAGCGAGGTTTTTCCCCCTCCCCTCCCCAGTCCAAATACTAGTCAAGTATGCAAATCATATGGCGGACATATGCCAAGTCATAGTCCAGCAATTTTGCAAAATGTGCTGCACAAAATATGAATAAAAACAATCACTTTCACTAACCCATCATATGATTACTGTGAGAAATAAGGAAAATGCTATGACCCCCTGCATGCAATACAAGAAAAGATGAGGCAAGATAAGTCATAATACTTTAGCGCAAAAATATGAATAATATTATTATTAATATATTTAATTTTAATTCAGGTACTCCAGTGGGTATAACAATATTCTTCAAACTTTATATGTCAGAGTCTTTGAATTCTGTTTAAAGACAGATGAAGCTTTATGGTAAAAACGCTTTTAACAAATTTGGCTAATTTCATGAGGGTTTGGTTTGGTCTGGTAACCAGTTTTACGTCCTCTGCAACACTGTAAGGTCATTTAAATGACGGGCTACTTCGACCCTGGCTGTCAGGGCCAACCCGGACTGAGAGGGAAAAAATCCCAGCAGAAAAAAAACCATTGTCCACGCTGACGATCGAACTCAGGTATACCACATGATAGGCGAAGAGCCTAACCATTACACCACAGCGTCGGTTTTCACGAGGTAACAATAAATAACAAGCTGTAGCCTATAAACCAGTGGTTCCCAAACTGTGGGAAGGGGGTCGCGACGGCAATCTAAGGGGGTCGCGAGGGGTGCATGATTTTATTAATTTTTAGCCTAAAACTGACAAGTTCACGATATTATTTTGATTTAGGGGGGTCGCCGATCGTTTTGGCCTACAAAAAGGGGTCGCGGAATGAAAAAGTTTGGGAACCGCTGCTATAAACAATAAAAAAAATCTTGTTCGCCTTTAGAAGTGTGGGTGCAAATGCCACAACAACTAGAAATCTGGATCATGCAGAAGAAGCTGAGAGTATCTTGAGACTTACTTTTCCATTCCTCAATGCCAAGATCCATCTCCTCAAATGACTGATCGTATTTCTCGGCCTCAGGCTCATCGTTGGGGTCGGCATACTGCTTGAGATATTCGTGTGCGAGAGCCTCGGTGGCATTGAGCCTGGTGCGAGTGTTGAGATCAAGCATTCTCTCCATCAGGTCAATCGCTGCAGAGAGAAAGAAAAAGAGGATGCTTTTATCTTGCCTGGAGCTGATCAACATGTTTTGTCAACTTAACATGTAGAGAAAAAGAAATCACACACGACAACCTCAAAGCACAGTATAACATAATTTTACTGATAAACATGTCCTCATGAAATGAAGAAAAGTGAATAAATACAGAGGAAAGGCGAAAATTCGACCAGACACTGGTCTTCCTCAGGTCTCCGAAAAATCACATGTCACAAAAAATATATAATAAGTCCGATGAGCATGGTAGGCACTTGATGAGGGTGAGATGAAACAACTAAGAGTTACTCCAACTAGGTGTGGAATAACCGATTTGGTTTGGTTTGGTTGCCAGTTTTACGTCCCCTGCAACACTGTAAGGTCATTTAAGAGTGTAGAGACGGGCTACTTCGGCCCTGCCTGTCAGGGCCAACCCGGACTGAGAGGGAAAAAATCCCAGCAGAAAAAACCCCCAGATCGTCCGAGACCGGGGATCGATCGAGGGTCTTCCCGCATGCAAGGCGAAGAGCCTAACCATTACACCATAGCGCCGGTTGAAATAACCGAGTGAGGACAGCTCAACTAAGAGGACGAGAGAGACGACGAGCTTTCGAGTTGAAAGCTGCATAAGCAACAAACAACTAATTGAAAAAAAATACCAATGTGTTGAGGTTAGTTAGTTAGTTTAAAGTTAGTTGTTTATAGAGGCGCCAGCACCTTTGGCTGTTTTAGCCTCTTGGGAACCAATGTGTTGAGGGCTACAAGTATTACGGTCACTTACCCTCTTGTGCTCAACTTAAAGAATGCTGATTTCATAAGCTACAAAAGGAAAATAAAATGTGTGGACACTCCTTCCTCTCATCATTAATGGTTGGATGAAGTCCATATCAATTTAAGGCAAAAAATTTATACCCAAATGATTCCTTTTTACTTTTATTGTGGGCAAACTAATTTCTTCATTACAAATTCACTTTAAATAAAAAATAAAAAAAAAGAAATAGACATGACAGAAAGGTTAACTCATTGACAGTGGCTTCAAAGTACACTGGGACTAATCTCCATGGAAAGAAGTCTTTGAATAAACACTTCATGAAAATGCTGCAAAACCCCTTTAGATACTTTCGCAAGTGCTTTAACTCGTACTGTACATCCTGCTGTTGAATACAGAAACTGAAGACTTAGTCAGCTTCCCCAACAAGCTACTCAAGAATACACCAAACAAAAAATTTTTTGGATCCTCTTTACAATAAGAAAATGTCGTTCCTCCATCGTGGAATAAGGTTTCATTGTGATTAAAAAAAGAGAAGAAAAAAAAGGTGTCATTGTGATACACATCAGTTTCATGCAAATAGCATGACAAAAATGATAACACTCGGCAATAGAAATAAAAACTTAAAAGAGTACTGTTGTTGACATGGGTGATGTTTTCCCACACAATCTTACCAAGTGGATTTGCCCCAACAAAGACTGTCTTGAAGTCCTTTTTCTGCATCTCAGGCAGGGATTTGATGAACATTCTTGCCTGCAAAGCAAAAAGCACAAACGATAGAAAAAAGCCTGTAGATCTCCTACTTGTATTTTGGTGAACATTATTGGAAAATGGCAATTTAGAGCCAAGTAAAATATATTTTACATTTGGTATTAATATTATGCTAAATATAGTTTTGTAGCGCTGACAGGGATTGTAATGTCTCAATTATGATGGTACATGTACCCACTAAACTGACTGAATCATGTATGAATCACATCATTCTTTGAAAGGTGACCAAAATAATTCACAACAAAAAGCTATTTTTATTTGCCTTTGGAAAAAACCAACAAGCCTTCTTTTAACTAAAAATACATGTATCTGTGCTGTGAAATAATGCCCCTAAAAACACTTAAACAATATATTCAACTTGTCTTCCGCTCCATTTAAATTTTAACAACCACAAAGAGGCAACTAGAAATATTTACAAAATACCTAAACACCTAGATGACCGAAGATTTATGCATAGCGAAAGTTTCTAAAAAAATACTCACATCCTTGCTTTTGATTTCTTTCATGAGTTCTTCACTTGGTGTTCCTGCAAGGCTCAAGATTCGAGTGAGTTGATCAATATCTGAATTCCGTCAAGGATTTTATCTACAATGCTAGAAGTGTGGATAGGCAGAATACTTTATACAATTTCGCCATCTCTACTGAAATACAATTTTAAGCATGGAAATGTAGGCCTGTAAAACAATTAAACACATACAAGCGATTATTATTACAAATACTCACACATACACCTAACTGAAAAATCATTTAAAAAGAACAACACATAACACAAATATGAACATGCAAAGGTGAATATGCAAACATAGTTTTTCTGAAGCATGCAGATCTTTAGAAAACTGACTACACTCTAAAAATGTCCATAAAATAAACAAGTTGAAGGTATCTTGTTACCATAGCAATGCTTAGCAATTCTATGATAACAGGATACCTTTAACTTTTTTATAATGCTAAGCATTACAGAAAAACTACTCTATAATTCAGTTGCACAAAAATTCCGTTCCAAAACACGCATTTCACTAAATTTCTAGAAATTTCATGCACTTATCCAGTGACAAGAAGAAAGGATACGATCACTGCCAGGGAAGAGAGGTTTACCCATCAACATCTCTGCCATGATGCAGCCCACAGACCAGATGTCCACTGAAGGAAAAGACAAAAAGATTATCATTCAATAGACCTGTATCATACTCGATAAAGATAGTAACAACAGCGGGATTTCCTGACGAGGAGGGGGCGGATCTGCACCAAAATGCACTGCAAATAAAAATAACCCTGGGTTTTTCTAGCATAAAATCGAGTAAAGGATTGAACTATTATAACATCACATATGCATAGCCTCTGCCTGTTTTTTTCCCCCCAAGTTTCAGTAGATAAATTAGCTTGTTTTGGTAGCATGAAACATTTAATTCCAAAATGGTACATGGAAGCACTTTGTAAAGACAATAACACAAAAATGACTTGACAGATGGCTCTTTGATGACAATCCCAAGATTTGGAGAGGTAGTTTCCTTCGCTGTTTAGGTAACATCCTGAAAGCTCCCCCTTAACCAAATCTTTTTTCACAAAGTTTGAATTTTCAAGATTTATAAAAATAAAAAACAAAACAGCCTTTCAAAAGGACTGACAGAGAGGGGCAATGCTCTTGGCATGGGTGGGTGGGTGGGGGTGGAGAGAATGCATAGCTTTACGAAATTTTCAGAAACAATGTGTGAAAAGCTTCACAAAAACCAATGGACTATAAGAGGATTATGGACGTTTCTTTTATTTACTGCTCTCTATGAGGAGTCCCCACCGTTTTGTTAAAAAAAATTCTTATCTGAACAGGTCATAAATGCACTAATTTGCGATACAAAAACAACCTTGGTTTTTCAAGTTTTGGTCACTGCTTGTAAAATACATAGGTCATTTGAGAGATAAGACCTTCAAGTTTAACATCCGACAGGATGAGATCAGTTTTTTTTTAGAAAATCCCTTCACCAACTAAGCTGAAAGAGCATCTTGATGCTAAGCAAAAGATGATAAGCTAAGTATGATTTTTACCTACCTGTTTGGTTATAATGCATCCAGTTGAGCATGATTTCAGGTGCCCTGTACCAGCGGGTAGCCACATACCCAGTCATCTCCTCATCTGAATGTCTGGCCAGTCCGAAGTCGAGAATCTGCAAGCAGGTCAAAGTTAAAGGTGTGAACCATGATGAACAATATATAATAATTAGTACGGTTAAGCAAAAAAAACACTAAGAAACAGTAAAAGAAGCTAAATAGTCTTACATTAACAGTGAGTAGAACCCATTAAAAGCTTATCACAAAGGGGGCTGTGTGCAAATTTTTATCTTTCACACTCCTCTATTGATTGATCATGACTTATTTGTTTTAATTTCCTTTGAGACAAAATCCATAGCGACATTGTTTTCCTACTATAGTAAACACAATCCATAAATTAAAAAAAAATCTTTAACATAAAAAAAGAGGAAAAAAATATAGATATACAGGGTGTTCTTTTTTATTGATCGATTCTAAACTTTAATAACTAAAAGATGGTACATGATAGAAACATTCTGTTTTCAACCGGTTAATCCTCATCCATATAAGTTTTTTCTGGTACCAACATTAACCGAATCCAAGAACCCACTGCGCGACAGCGCCAGTTTAGGCGAACAGACGCCGATTTTTAGCGCCCAGAAATGACGCTAATCTTGCATTTACTAGTGCATTTTGTGCGTTTACAAAGCAGATCGTGCACCTGCAGCCCTGAGGAAATTCCAGCTCTGCACAGCAAGAAAAGCACCATCTAAAAGTCAGTAAAAACTTAGTGGACATTATTCCTTTTTTGAAAAACAGTTTAAACAATCTTTTTAGTGCCGTATGATGTTTTCCAGCAATCCCTCTCTTTGGTATACCAGTGCGCTCTTTTGACGCCATGATCTAAAAAGGGCCTTGTTCCATTAACTCCTTTTTAAAAAGCCGTCTCTATCAACATAATCTCATCAAGTATCCCAGACAAAACTTAAATGGCCAGAGAATGGTGTGTAGGAAACCGTTAACTTTTATCTCTTAATGTTTTAGAGTTATTTCAGTTAAGAATCGATCAATATGAAAAAAACACCCTGTATATGTGTACTTGTAGTTTCAATTGCATATGAATTTTCCATTTCATTTATGCCATTTAATTTTTTTTAAGGTTGATTCAATAGCAATAGCTTTGGATCTCTCAGGGGAAGAAATCTCTCAATAAGAAAATATGAAAAAGCTAGCACACACTAACCTTCAGTTCACAATCTTCATTTACAGCAATATTACTTGGTTTGAGATCCTGTGAGGATAAAAAAGTCAAAGGATAAACACAAAATGAAACAAATCATGTGCCGTTGAGAGTTGAGAAGGAAATAACATTTAATTAAAACGTTTTCTTGTTCTATACTGAGCATCAAAAGAAAGGGGACATTTACTTTTATTGACCACAAAGAATTATGAACAAACTTCTTGTTTGGTATCAAATTGCAGAAAATTTATTTCTTCTTTCAGAGTTCTTATTTGTTTCAAATTCTCCCATTCCACATTTGAATTTGTGCTCTTGACTTAGAAACTGGCGGTAATTGCATAAAAATTTGTACAGATAATTTTTCACTCCTATTCAAGGCGATCGAATGTTACAAAAAGTGTTGGTTCCACTTTAATGTTGCTGTTTTCAGATTCCTACATAAATTTCTTTAATTTGATAAAGGTTTGAGGTTTGTTCACAAATATCACGACTTTGTGGTTGATAAAAAAAAGAGTCCCATTTCTTTTGATGCTCAGAATAGATGTTAAGAACGAACTCCAGAAAGCATTCATCATAAAACATGTATTTTAACTTACACTTTGGTTACATGAGCTAACTGACTGATACCAACAACAAATCTTTACTTACTTGAATGGAATAATTTTTGCCAAAACAATATTCACTGAATGAATAGCAGCTATTCAAACTTGATTTGTATGCCCACATCAAATCCAACACTTTTCAAAACAGTACAAAATGCTGTCAAATGAACATAGAAAAACTAGTAGGCTTATGGTATAATCATTTAATCATTAAACTCAAATGCATAGGGCTTGTGATATTCGAACAAATAATATTCAACTTTTTCATGCCTTACTTCTATTGTATTACTAGATGATATATTTCATCAATATTCATTTCCTTACGCCTCCCAATAAACATGGTTTTCCGGGTAAAGCTGCCAGTTAAGTATCTTGATAAAAGATTATGGTGTACAGCAATCTCAAACTTTGCCAGTACACTTGAATAATAAAAAAAAGTCAGCTCCATTTCAAATGCCTGTGTATTCTACTTCTGATATGAAGCATGCAAGAGTTTGCCACTTGTGTACAACAATTCTTACCCTGTGGATGATTCCGGCTGAGTGAATGTACTGAAATAGAGAGAAAATGTCACTTAGCCACAATTCTATACATGTAAGAGGCCGTAGGCCAAGATAAGTGTTCGCTATTCTTGTATTGTCTCTGCTAAAAATCAATCTCAAAAGGACTTGAGTTTAGAGAATACTGTGAACTTTCACAATACGAGCTGTTGAAAAATACACTTTAAAACCTTAATAAAATACAGTTAACACATTCTGCCTATGGGTCACTCCCATGTTAGGGGTAGAGCAAAAGCAATCTACAGAGCATTTATTCAATCATTTTCCTCCCTCATGCTCACTGCAGCAATCTGACTATTTGTTTGTGTATTTGGTTTGGCTTAACCTCCCTTGCAACACTGTAAGGTCATTAAAGGGACGGGCTGCTTCCACCCTGCCTGTCAGAGCCAACCCGGGCTGTGAGGGACATTGTTCCAGCAGAAAAACGGAGATATACTCGTCTAACGAACTGCCCCAAACAGGCCTAGAACTCACATCCTCTGCGTGACAGGCGAAGAGCCTAACCATTACACCACAGTGCTTTGGCTTTTTTTGTTGTTGTTGTTTTTACAAAAAAATTGCCTGATGTGGCTTTCCGTGACAGAGCATGCTAATGGCAACCCTCAGGGAAACTTAAGCCTGATTGAGTGCTTAAGTGAAAACCAAAACAAGGAGGGGCTAAAACAGCTGAGGCTGGCGCCTCTATAAATAACCCCCATTCCTTACTACTACATACACCACAGCGCCGGTTTGTGTGTGTGTATGGTCACTCACCTTGAGCCCCCTGAGAATCTGGTAAACAAGAAATTGGACGTGGTCATCGCTGAGCCTCTGTGTCTTGAGTATATTGTTCAAGTCGGCGCCCATCAAAGGTGAGACAAGGTATCTGGATAGGTCAGAGGAAATAAAGGGGGAGTTGATAAGAGAATACATGAAAATATTTTTTGCTCGAAGTATGAAAATGTAGTGGGGTGCACGAAGCAAGACAGTAGTTTTTTCGACTAAATGCTCTACTCCATAATACGTTTGTACTCCACAGCGGTTCACA
>JAUKPP010125867.1:0-11122 GCA_032273245.1 Phyllaplysia taylori
GGGGGGGTTCTCAGTTTGTAGTATTGATGCTAGGGTGGAGGGCTCTGGTTCTTTCTTTTTAGGCAGTGCCCATCCGTGAATGTAAGAAAGCTCATGGGGACACTGTTTGTGTACTTGGCTCATTTGGTCACACTATGCAGGCTTCTAGAAGAAGAACAACCTACTTGCCGGCCAATTGAAACCCTGTGGCTTGAACCTATGTATAGGTGGACATATCATGCCTGGTCAGAGTAAGAACAAAGATGTGTTTGGTCATCAAGGATATCCACTCTTTGATCAACATGACTCAGGGGCCCATTGTTGCTTGCTCTGTCTAGTCATCTTAGATTCTTCCCCTTGATGCTTTGGATGGAACGAATGTGAGGACATAAATTTTGGCTTTTTTTTCCCATTTCACGTAACATTGGATTAGTATTATGTAAGCCGTCAAACATTGTTAAATGACGCTGGTAAACTTTTAATTTGCCATCCATAAGTTCAGTTGCTGTAGAAGTCACTTATGAAAGATAGGGTCTTTTTAACTGTAGGCTTACACTTACAAGTTGAATTACTATGTGAAAATGGGAACATTTTGTGTGTTGAAACTACCAAACTATTTAACTACAATCATTTTGGTTTTATTTATTCTAGATCTGGGAATCGGTCAACCAGAAAGTCAGAAAGGCCGAGACTTCCAGCAACGTCACCACTTTTCAACAAAGCCAAGTCAGACATGATCAGCTATGAAGACCTGCTCGTGGCTCAATACTTGGATGAACTGAAAAGACAAAATGCTGACCATACAAGAGAAAAACATCCGTAAGGAACGTTTTGCAGTTGATGGAGAAATTTAATATGAGACAATTTTAGTCTGCTCTGTTATTTCATTTTAAATTTTTCAATTAATTGAGAAACCAGCATTAATAAGTTCAAGTTTTAGAGAAGCAAAATAGATGCAGTTGAACTAGCATCTTCCGGCAATGACTGACTTACATACAATATTTCATGAAACGTTAATAATAATAATGGATTATTTATATAGCACATGTCCTTGCTCAAAAGCAGGCTATATGCGCTTTGCAATCATTTAAGTGCACGTTAAGTATACATGTTATCATGGTGCTTCCGAAATGGCCTAAGTCTGACTTAGGCCAGTATGGAATAAGCCCATTATGTAATTCCCCACAACCTTATGAATCATTTGGTATTACATGTGTTCAAACGCGCCTGGCCATTTTGCTAAAATTTAATATTTCCGTAATATTTTTACTTGTGACATAGAGTTGGGCCAAATCAGTTTTTCCCTATTATCTCAAAAGTGCAGAAAATTATTTAGGCCATATTGGAAGCACCAAGACAAGTACTACTTTTTATTTCCTTCATCCCCTGTCAGTGGTCAGCCGTCCCCCTATTTACAAAGGCTGCCTCATGGTGTTCGTGGAGGACGAAGCAGGAGACGTCCGATGTCTGCATTTGTAGGCTACAGACAGTCAACAGGAAAACCAAAAATAGATGCTAAGTACATCGCAGATACAAGTCTGTGGGATCCTGCAACCCCTCGTGACATGAGACGTCATCGACCAGCTAGTGCTCCTGTCAGGCGTGTAAGGTAGGCATGCAGCACTAAACTTGAATTATTTTTCAGTTGACACAGAGCAAGTTCCAAGCAATGTGCAAATGAAACTGGATCAGCTAGAGAAATTTAACAGTCATTCAGATATGTTCATGTAAACTCAAAATCCATTGTAACTTCCAACCTCTTTCTCTTTGAGCCTACAGTAGTGGCAATCAGGGAGTGTTCTCAGGACTTTATATGTCTTGCCGTCTGTTGAAATGAGTGGTAAGTTGCAGGTCATAAAGAGGAGAAAAAGCCTTGCGGAACAAATTTGAGTGCTGAGAAGTTGATTAGGTAACAACTGTTTTCAGATTTAAATATCGCTGGCTGTTTGATCCATCCACGCATGTGCACGGAGAGAAATTTTTCAGGAGAAGCAAATAACTTTTTCTTTTTCTTATTATTTTATCTATGAATATCAAATTCAGATATGCAAGACAATATAATATTGGAAAATTATTTGTAATTACATGTTTTTTAAAAGTTGTATAAAGCAAGTTTTGTACATAGTCATTCGGGAACCACCCAAATCTCAGTGACTAATTGCCCAAACATCAAGGTAACACCGAGGTGCATCGATCACTGAGATAAACTCTGGTGAGCCCGCATGAATCTTGGTGAACGATCATCAAAACATTAAGGTAACGTGGGGGCGTGTGGATCACTGAGGCCAAAATCTCCTCTGTGGCGATAAAGTCTTTTAATGTTACCTCAAGTCCGCATTGATAAAAGCCACAGTCTACTGGTCACCTCACCCGAGCGGCAGGTGGTCAACGGGGCACACCGGTGATCCATTAGTCTATTGGTCAAGGGCAGATAAAATGCGATTCGGGCGAATGGATAACATAGGAAAATGGGAACCTTGGATGTGGGCGAATGTTTTAGGGAAGGATTAGAACACTTTCCAAAAATCTTTCAAACACAGAATTTTAACATAATGTGTATTGGAGTTTGTACTATACAGCAAGATCAAAGAAGTATTTTCGAAAATTGTGTTGCATCGGCGGTTGGATCACCTTGCTAACCATATTTTGATTATGATTCGTGAGGAAACTCGATCATCATGCATCTTAAAATTTACGCATAATATATAAGATAAGATAACATATTGTAATGTTCTCTATGGCACAACTGCATTAATGAACCATAAAGCCATCTTCCTCATAATAAATTTTTTTAAATACCATGTGGTCTTTTTTTGGCCCAATGAAGGCCAGTGTCTGGCCAAAAATTGGTCACAATAAATAAATCTAATTTTCCCAAATTGAGTGTGATCTGTGTATATATATGCCATTGTAACACTTAACTAGGATAGACATCTCATGCACATGTTTATTGAGTGTAGTCAGCTACAGATAGTCTGGGTTTACTAGTAGCCTACTACAGAATATAAACAACACAAGATACTTCCATTTCAGAAGTACTGTGGTGTGGAATGTCCTCTGTTTCTATTTAGAGGGAGGGTCCAAAAATAAGATCCTACTTTTGAGTGCAATTCAGTCATGAATGGAACTCAGGCATATACATGTACTATGTACAGCATGAAAGACCCGAAGGATGAGAGCTTACAAGGCTGTTTGTCCATATTTCAACTTAACCCTTTTTCTCCTTTCCCACAGGCCTCTGTCTGGGGTCTCTCAAAGGTCAAGACCTGGGTCAGGTGAGAAGTTGGAATGGCCTTAAACTCCACGTGCAAAAAACTTCATCAGTTGACGTGGCTATTGATTTTTATTCAACAAACCAAGAATAGGGAAATGATAAGTTTGTTGAGAATGGATAGGAAATGTCTGTTTGTTTGGTTTGGTTACCTGTTTTACATCCCCTGTAATGCTGTAAGGTCATTTAAGAGACAGGCTACTTCAACCCTGCTTGTCAGGACCAACCGGGGCTGAGAGAGAAAAAATCCCAGCAGAAAAAACAACAGATCGTCGGAGCTCAGGATCGAGCAGGGGTCTTCCACATGACAAGCAAAGAGCCTAACCATAACACCACAGCGCCAGTAGAAGATGTCTGAAATTACCTGAATTCTGTTGAATATAAATTCATGTACATGTATGATGGATTCTACATATGGTGGTTGAGATGATGCCATGAACCCTGAAAACCCCTAGAGGATCATGTATGAGGATTATTGACAAATACAGGCTTGAAGACTTCAGGCTGGCTGAAAAGTAATGCCCCTAAGGCTACAGTCAAAGAGTTTGAGCCTATACCTTGTAAATTTCCAGTTGTTTCATTAAGGTATGTTGATTTTCCGGCCTTGGAGGCATTACTTTGACGTTGGTAGTCTAGTGGTAGGCTGCTGGACTCGTAATCGGAAGGTTGCAGGTTCAATTCCCGGCTCGGGCCCGACATTGTGTCCTTGGGAAAGGCATTTTACACGAATTTTCCTCCCTTCACCCAGGTGTGAATTGGTACCCGGCTATAGGCAGTGTAAGATCTTGTCAGTATGTTAGTGTTTGAGCGCTTGTTAAATTGCTGCTTGCACTGTATGCTTCCCAGGAAGTTGAGAAGGTTTCTGAGTGACTTGGTCTGCTGGGGTAATAATGATTGTAAAGCGCATAGAGCCAGTAATTGGAATATGCGCTATATAAATGCAATCCATTATTATTACTTTTCAGCTGACCCTTGCAACTTTCTTTAAACTCAGTAATGAAAGATATTTCTGGAATTATAGTGATTGTTAGTTATCTATTTCAAGCTTATTAGGCAGACTAATGCACATTGAAATACTCAGAGTACAAACGCGATTTTGTTTAGTTTGTTTTTTTTGTAAGTGACATTATTATACCTTTTTTTTCATTCCTTTCTTTGAGTGATCATATTTTCTTTTTATTTTCTTTTTATTTCAGGACGCAAATCTGTGTTCAAGCAGCTGCCTCACTTGATCAAAGCGCATGCCTATGTCAATGGGTCTAGGGACAAGTTCTTTTATTTGGCTGCCCCAAATATAAAAATTGTAAGTAGCGTGTTACATCAGCGCACCTCAAATGTACTTATCTTGTGAATGATTCAATAGGTTTGTAATGCTGTAGAATTTTTTTATTTGAAAGTATTCGAAGAAACAGTATATCGGAGCTGGGTTAGTGACTTGTTAGTGGGCTAGGTTTTGCGATGGTGAAGATGAATCAGGCTGAAAACATGGGATTTACCTTGTTTTACCTCTTTCCACAACAGACATGAGAAACAAAAATAGCAAATAGTACTTGAAGCCCTGAGTTTTCTGTGAATCCATACTAATTTTACTATTAAAATGTGATTTCAGTTTCTGGAATGCGCCACAGAGAAGCTGGATTTGCCGTTTGCAGCTCGGAGGATATTTCTGGAGGATGGTGTGGAGATTTTCTCAGAAGCAGAGATACCTCCTGATTGTGATGTCTACATATCCATGGGGGAAAAGTTCAAGGATCCTTACAGGTCAACTAAAAGTAAGTCTAAGCATTTAGTTCAGACTTGACATTCCTGCTCTGAAAGCTTTCAGAATTTTTCTAATTCAAGAAAATATGCTTTATTAATTGCAGACTAAGCTGCTCATCATGTTAATGGAAGTGGATAGATGAAACCCATTATGGGTATTGCACACGATGCGACCCAACACCCAACAAATGTCCACAACAGGGCCAGGTTTCCCCTGTGTTCATATTATGCCAATGAATAATTTCCGCACGACGCTCAACAGTTGAATGGAAATCAAACATGTTTGATTTTCCTTTAACAGTCGCACCAAATGAGTCAATTAGAGAAAAGGGAGGTCAGGATCAAGGAGTCTTTCTAAACTAAGCATTTAGAAAAGCTGAAAGGCCAATGCTTTCGGGTCAGGGTTAAGGAGTCTTTCTAAACACCTTTGCTTCGAGAGCATTTTGAAAAGTTGAAAGTCAATGCTTCCGGGTCACAACTGTTGTGCAGTCGGGCAAAGTCAAGTACTCATGTGAAATAGAACTCAGGCCAACTGTTGTACGTGAGTTGTGTCGTATGTTGTGGAGTTGCGTCCATCTGCACCCCGCATAAATGCAGGCAATCTGAACCTTGAACTAGATCAAGGGAAGAGAAAAAAAAACTATGAGTTATATGGTTGATAACAGCCAATCTATGGTGTGTACTGGAACACTTTCCGTGTTTGCACCACCTTGTCTGCAGCCCACCAACCGCCACTGACAGTGTCGTTCAAAATGTCTTTCCAAATAATCAAGCTTTTTTTTTATTTAGAAAGAAAGGGTCAATGTCTGGAGAATGTGATTTCGTATCGCACCATATTCTCCATGAGTCTATCTTGCAGTGTCAGTTTGATCCGGTACCCATTATCGCTGAGCTGTGAAAATGTCAAGTTTTGCGGTTTTCTCAGTTTTCTTTGAATATTTCAAACTTGATAATTCATTAACACGTTACTTGATTCTCTTCATATTTACAAATCTTTTGCCCCCTTGGTTGAATTATATTTGTCTAAAATTTTGTTAAAATTGGTGCTAAAAAGACAGAGTTAAAACAGCCAAAGATGCTGGGGCCTCTATAAACAACTATTTTTAAACTTTTTAAACTTATTATTTTTTTTACACCAGTTACTTTGTTGAGCCCTGAATTTTCTCTGAATCCATACTAATTCTACCATTCAAATGTGATCTCGGTTTCTGGAATGTGCCACAGAATGATTTTGTGAATGATATTAGACCTTACTGATGTGTTGTATACTTTATTTCTTTTATATCACCCAGGAAATATGATTGCACGAAACAGCTCAGTTTGGACATTGACAGGCGTCGTCTTACCAGAAAAGGGTAGAAAGAAAGGTAGCAAACCAAGGCTATCAAAAAGATTAAGGTAATTATGAAGATGGCCACTTTTTGTGTGAATCATCTTAACTTATTATTCTCCTTAAATTGCTATGGAATATAGTGCAACTCCTTACAGGTTACTGTGGAGATATGGACTACTTCAGGAGGATTATGACACTGTAGATACAAAATAACTATATATAAACATATCTTTTTTTTCTTTTTTTCTTTTTTTGAAATATGAATATACCTACTTCTCCAAATATCAATCATGGTCATAAATTGATACCATTTTAGTTGCTTACAGAGTATAACATCATATTTCTTTTGTCACTTGAATGTTGTCAACAAATTGATCACTATTTTTAAACATACAGCTCGCATCTGCATTTTCATTACAGTAAGAATTAAATAGGCTGAGCTTACAGAACACATATAGTTGTTTCGATGAACACAGGATTGCCTATGAGCTTAGTAATTGTAAGATATTATGCACATAGGCCTATGTTTCTCGGAAACATTTAATTTTTTTCTTTTTTTAAGATTTAATTTGTCCAAATACTTGAAGACTACATTACATTTCTTAACAGAGCTCTCTGTGAAGTCAACACAGCAAGGCTGATGGTTTTTGCGAATGGAGACTGCAAAGAACCAATTGATGTTGTTGTGGATTTGGCAAATATGGATGACGTAAGTGTTTCTTAAGTGCTGGTGCCTATATAAATAACTAACTTTAAACTAAGAAATCTAATTTTGTTTTGTCATCTTTTACTTTTTTTGCCGTTCTTTGTATACTATGCTATGGTTTTCATTCTTCAAAAAGAGAGAGAAATGGAAAAGAATTGTTTCACATAATTTTTTCTGATCAAAAGTTTCAGTATTTAGTGTAAAAAAAAAGATTTAGCTATGCATTATTGTTTTCTCTTTTCAAAGCTGAGAGATGAGTCACATAGATGTTTTAATTCTTTATGCAAGTCATGTCACCCATACGACACTGGAAGATCGGTGGTCAAAGTGGTAGTGAGCTCTGGCTCACGAAGTGTGTCAAGCAAAGTTGGACGACAACAGATTTTAAATTGTTGACCACTGGGTGTGCCCTTGAGCAAGACACGTTAACCCCTGCTCAGACGGGCGCTGCCCAGTGTCGGCGTGCAAGCAATTGTTGAGAGTGAAAGACGATGTGATCATGTTTTCAAAGTTATCTTTCATGTATACGTGTTTTTAGAATATTTGTTTTTCACATGTATATTATGTATGCACACCATTGTAAACCAAATTTCCCCATGGGGATCAATTAAGTTGTCAATTTCATTTTTTTTTTTTCATTCTGTGCCAGTTTCTCAGTGCTTGCACTGCAAAACTAGGGCTTCAAATTCCTGCAAAACTTGTCTTTGATGTGGAAGGTAACAGAGTTACAGACCTAAGCAGTGGTAAGAACCAACAGACATGAAAATGTTTCATATTATCATTAATATTGGCTCTTCAATCATAATTGTGTCTGATTGTATGAGAAAAACATAGTCTCTATATTTTTCATCTAACACCTATTTCTTTGTGTGTCTGTGTGTGTGTGAGTTTGTGTGTCTCTGAATCTGTGTGAATAAATAAGTGTGTGTTTTCAAGTGCCAGCGTGTGTGTGTGTGTGTTTGTGTGTGTGTGAGTGTGCACTTGCTTGCTTGTGCCTGTAAGATGGTTTAACTATACCACAGAAAATTTCTCAACGGAGACCAATAATACTTCATCTTATCTTTTGTTATAGGATTTTATCTTTTCTTATCTCATCTTATCTTATACGATGAGATAGGATATACTCTATCTGTTTCAGACAGGAAATTTGGCATGATACAATTATTAGCTGAATGAATCTTTCTCATTTTACTCTTTCTATTTCCTCTTTGCTGCAGCACCATACCTGTTTGATGAAGACGAAGATGGTCAGAAACTGAAAAACCCAGTGCGAGGTCCCCTGTGGGTGGTCACTGGTGGCTACCCAGTACTAGACGGCATGCAGGGGTTTCTGCTGAGGAAGCTGCAGGCCTACAAAGACAGCCTCAAGAAACTCAAGAAATTCAAAGTAGATGTGAGTTTTAGCTTCCCTTGAAATTCTTGGGTGTTTTGTTGTTGTTGTTGTTGCACTTGTTGAAATAGTAATTATTTGCTTTGTTTATGTAAGGTCTGTAATACGAGCCATATTCACAATTTGGTTATCGTTAAACGTGAATTAAAGCATTCAGGCAAGCTGAATAGATTGATCAATTGTAGTTCGTTAAAGGCAAATGTTGATAATTGTAACTGAAACACTAACATACTTTCAATAACACTGGGAGTATCTTTTGTTAGTTGGGTTGTATATTTTGTTTTTCTGGGACTTTTGAGTTTTTTGTTTATGGTTATTCTTTCTTCATCAGCAGCTGTAGAACTCTAGCATCTGACTTAAATTGCCGTTGTCTTTTTCATCATACATGGAGTGTTACGTAATAATACATGAACTACGGTACACAATGATAGTTTAGAATGATTTGGTGTGATTGATGCTTTCACAAGTATAGTAATTATGACTTTTTAGGACCTTATATAATGGCAATAAGGGTAGTAGTTGTGATAATAGTGATTATAAATTGTGTATATAATGAGCACATAAAACATATCCATGACCAACATCAGACTCTACAGTATGTGGTGTTTCCAACTGTTTAGTTTTTGAAAATCTTTGGCCTACAAAGCTGAGCGACTGATATAACATTGTGTTCTGTAAGTATTTTATGATCCACAGTCAATAGCAATTTGAAAATGTTTCCTTGATTTGATGAAATAGCAAAAGCAGACTAATAATCATGATATGTTTGCTGCAGTTATTTTTAAAATTAAAAGCATGCATTTTTATTTTCAGATCGACAATGCCCTGGACAATGGCGAGAATGTTGCAAACCCAGAAGTTGCAAACATGAATGTGGATGAGCTTTATGAATCATCGGCTGAGGTAAGTAAACTTTACATTGTACTTAACCAGAAGCTTTTTGTTCTTTACTTGGTAAACAAGATATCACTTGAATGGGATTTGGGGTTTAATAATTCCTTGATAGCACTGGGTGCTCAGATAGCTTTTTGTCTTTGCAATAGTTACTTCCAGGAGGGGCAGTCTGGTTGTAGTCCCAGTAGAGTCATTATTTGTGGTGGCGGTAGTCTAGTGGTTGGGCTGCCAGACTCGTTATCGGAGGGTTGCGGGTTCAAAGCCCAGCTCGGGCCCGACGTTGTGTCCCTGGGAAAGGCATTTTACACAGATTTCCTCACTTCACCAAGGTGTAAATGGGTACCTGGCAATAGACAACGAAGGATCTTGTCCGTATGTTCGTGCTTTGGCGCCTGTAAAGTGGCAGCCTCACTGAATGCTTCCCAGGAAGTTGAGAAGGTTTGTGAATGAAATGGTCTGTTGGGTAATAATTGATTGTAAAGCGCATAGAGCCTGCTTTCAATTGGGGATGTGCGCTATATAAATGCAGTCATTATTATTATTTTCATCATTTAATGAAACTTTCTTGAAGAATGTCCATGGCTTGCTACCTTGTGTACAAGGGAAATGACAAGGAGATATTTCCTCTCACAAGAAATAGAGAAGGAACTATTTATATATGGATACCAGCTCAGTTTCTCCTATTGTAGTACAAGATACCCAAATGAATTCAGAGCGGTTTCAAATGTGTCAGACTTTTACCAGACAAAACTTAAACAAGATTGACTGCTTTGCAATTTTGATCTATACTGATCATAGTATTATTGATATTATTGATTGCAAATATATAATACATATCACTCCTTCAGATCAGACACTATGTTATGCACCTTACAATATATTATTACCCTGGCACACCAAAGTCATTCAGGAACATCCCCAACTTCCTGGGAAGTGTACTTACGTATGCTGATAAAGATGAACACCAGGGCAGGGAAAGCTGAACAGCCAATGCAGCCCTGGGCGAAGACTCAGAAGTCAGTTGCTGATGGAGATAATCAGTTTGTAGTAGTAAGGAGTGGGTTATTTATAGAGACGCCAGCCTCAGCTGTTTTAGCCTAGACGATCAGTTTACCAACTTTAAAATGGACCTTTTGGAGAAGGGATGAGGAGTAAAGGATCAAATCCATCTCTGACTACCCCAATCAGAATACCAAGTGTCACAACAGATGAACACCAGAGATATGAGCAAAAGATGCACCACTATATTTTTCATTCTGCGTTCCTCGCAGCACCTAACATTGTCTTGTTCTTTACAGCACATAATATTGTCTTGTTCTTTACAGCACATAATATTGTCTTGTTCTTTACAGCACCTAACATTGTCTTGTTCTTTACAGCACCTATCATTGTCTTGTTCTTTACAGCACATAATATTGTCTTGTTCTTTATAGCACATAACATTGTCTTGTTCTTTACAGCACCTAACATTGTCTTGTTCTTTATAGCACCTAACATTGTCTTGTTCTTTACAGCACCTAACATTGTCTTGTTCTTTATAGCACATAATATTGTCTTGTTCTTTATAGCACATAATATTGTCTTGTTCTTTATAGCACCTAATATTGTCTTGTTCTTTACAGCACATAATATTGTCTTGTTCTTTACAGCACATAATATTGTCTTGTTCTTTATAGCACATAATATTGTCTTGTTCTTTATAGCACCTAATATTGTCTTGTTCTTTACAGCACCTAACATTGTCTTGTTCTTTACAGCACATAACATTGTCTTGTTCTTTACAGCACA
>JAUKPP010126089.1:0-15235 GCA_032273245.1 Phyllaplysia taylori
TGAAAAATACCTCAACAGAACCTACCTTGACCTCCGGGATAAAAGACTACAAGAATAAAGAGCAAGAGGCTAAACAGCAAAAATAGCTGGCGCCTCTGTGAATAAATAACTTTAGACAAACTAACAAATGACAAAAATTACCCTGGCAATATAGCCGTTCGGAAAAAAAATAAGTGTAGTTTGGCACACACAAATTCCTAGACGCAGTGCTGTGGTGTAATGGTTGGGCTTCTCACCGGTCATGCGGAAGACCAGGGTTTGATCCAATTTACGGGCGATCTGCGTTTTTCTGCCTGCATTTGTACCTTTCAGCCCTAATAGGCAGGGTCGTAGTAGTCCTTTTCTGAAATAATCTTTCAGTGTTGCAAGGGACGTAAAACTGGTAAAATATCTGAACCAAATCAGCTCAAAACTGGTCCAGTCCTTGGATATTCGAAGAGGTAGCCAAACCATGGTAAGTAACGACAGGGCCGACCTGAATAAGGCTGTGAATGTGATCAAATTGCATCCTTTTCTTTTGGGCAAACACATTTTCAAAGCACGAGCTCAACCTAACGACACACTCTGTCACTGTCAATTAACTCCTAATGGACAAGGATATTCTAGGAAAGAACAATCTATCTTTGGCATCAGAGAACGGAAACAAAAGTCTATAGTGTAGAGGGAATATTGGATAATACTATTCCTTATTTTCCGAATATCACATCCCCTTCTTCAGCCCCTTGTGTAGAGGTTTTACCCCCCCCCCCCCCACACACACACTCAAATACAAACATACACCGCACACACACACACACACACACACACACACACACACAAACATACACCGCACACACACACACACACACACACACACACACACACACACACACACACACAAACACATACATACGCACAAGTACAGTTTATATCTTGAGATGGATAGAACAATCATTACCAGTCGGCCTTGGGAAGGTATATAAAAATATAACAAAACCAAATAAAAGATGTTTTCCCTCTCCTACACCCCTCCCCCTCCCCCTCACCCCTTCTCTCTCTCTGCATCTTTAGCAGTATATTTGTCTAGAATTAGCAAAGTCACATTATGTGTATCCGCCTTCATAATATTATGTCAAGGGTAAAAGACTTCATTAGTAAAATCTAGGTGGAGTACACAAGAGAACAATCAAGCCTCATCTTCCAATTTGTACAATTATGTCCAACTCTGTTGGGGAGCTTGGGGGATAAAAACGGTAAAGAGCAGCGCCTTTTTGCCTTGTCAGATGACGCATGCGCTTGGATTTCGTGAGAGTCAGTGGCCGTATGCATCAAGCTAGGCGTACGACCTTACGACTGCGTAGAACGCTGTACCGAGGTGTACAATTTTTTTTCGGATGCACGAAACACTCGTAAGTCTACATCGTGCGTAAATTCCGTTACATTCGGTTTAAGTCGCCGATAAACATACGTCAGCGGGTGAGCCCACTACCGAAACTTACACCGTGCGAAGCAAGCCAAATTCGTCAAAAATACACCTAGGTGTAGTAGCTACGACCTACTAGCCCGTACGGCCGACTAAGTGTACGTGTCTTAATGCATGCGGCTACAGCTTGACACTGGTTAACACGATGTTTGAAAAACCGTAACATCAAGAAAATTCAATAGAATATTGAGAAGGAAACTTGTGAGTGACAAATAAAGAAACATTTCTTTAATTTCGGGCATGGAATCTGGTGTGGTGAATGATGCGTATTATAAATTAAAAAAAAGAGGGCAAAGTACATAGGCAGCTTAATAAGTAAGAGCTTTTTATATAAAAAAAAAGTATCGTGTCACATCTGGATTTTGCAAAGTTCAACAGCAGGATTAATAGTGTACAATTAGCAGATTTTTTCCCTCCCCTGTTCTGTGCTCGCTGCCTGCCAGGTCTGTAGATTACCGGCGTCTTTGCTGTATTTTTTTGGCTTTTTGCCTATCACGTGGAAGACCCGATTTCGATACGGTGTGCGGACGATCTGTTTTCTTTTGATGGGGTCGCTGGAATCATTTGGTACCCGGTGGCAGTAGGGGAACCCCAGATGGTACTCAATGCGAAGATAGTTGGGAACCACTTCTCTGCTGTCATCACCCAGGTTGTGATTTCTTGAAATATGTGTCAAGAGGAATTTAACTGCGTTAACTGCAGAGCGATACGAAAATAGCGCTCTCTGGAGAAATGTAATGCCTGTAATATCTTTTATAGCTTTAAGGGTAATAACAATTGAAATTTCTTGAGAAGAAAACTGATGACCAAAACTGCACTTGGATTGTTAGAAAAAGTCTAAATCAGGATGCGAAAAGAAAAGTACCAGAATAGTATTAAAAAAAATATTATTGAGTTTTAATGCAACACAACAAAACATCAAATATAAATGGAATGGTTAGATTCATTCTGTGCATCTTCTTCTCTATTCTTTTGAAGACTTGAAAATTGGTTTTCTATCATTTTGTTTTGTGTTCCTATTGAATCTTACGTATCCACTTTATCTCTTCAATTTAAAATTAATATTGCACAATATCCAGAACACGAATGGCACTTTCTATGTAACAATCCATTCTGTGTTTTTCGGAAAACAGTAAATCTAATTGACACATTAGTATGCCATTGATATTATTTACTGTCTTTTCTGTTCGCTTAGCTTTGTTTTCGAGAGACTTCAAGAATATCTTTTTCTTTTTTCGTTTTTTTACGACGGGTGTTTTTCTGTGTCACCCGGTACGCATTTAATGTTGGTGACAAAAGAATTTACACCATGATTCTATATTTTATGTCACCACCAGCAGCCAATCCTGACAAGGGAGAATACGCAGTGACAAAGAGACCTTTAAACGAAAGAATGCTAAGCGCAGTTATGAGTAATTGCTTCAATCATTATTGTGGCTATGGTATTATTGTCGTATAGGTTACAATCCGTCACGTGGGTGTATATGAGTGTGTGAATCAGTACATGAGTGTGTTGGAGGGCGTGGGGGATTATTCAAGCTTGATTCCCATCCGTAACTCTATAGTTTTATTTTAAATGAAGGCCTGTTCATCCCAACTTATCGGCCTCTGCGGTGTAATGGCTAGTTCTTCGCCTATCATGCAGAAGACCCAAATTCAATCCTAAGGATGGGCGATCTTGTTTTCTTGCTGGCATTCGTTCCTCTCAGCCAGGGTTGGCCCCTATAGGTTGGGTCTAAGCAGCCTGTCTCTTGAATGAACTTACAGTATTGCAAGGGACGTATAAATTGTCGCCAAACCAAACCAAACCTACGTGAGACTCAAAACCAAGTTGTCTGTATCCAAGACAAGAAACTTTGACCGTTCCTCCTGTAGACATTGGATAGTTTTGCTGCCAGATGGATCCAAAATTCAACACAGACAAACGCAAGAGCCAAGCACATTGTGCCTCATTAGGAGTTTCCGCAGTACCCAGATGAAAAGAATGAAACGTAAATCGTTTCGGACGGCGAATGCTATTTTTGTGCTACCATGCAGGTCCAAACGTATTTAGTTTCTATTTTCGAGACAGAACATTATTTTGGGCTCCAAAGCAGTTTTCTCTGCGTGTGATATGTCAGTAGAGTCTGGTCAACTTTCCTTTCATCTCGTCAATCGTCGGGAGTTGCATTGACCCGACACACTGGCCGACAAAAACGCCCCTCAATTTTAAGTCTGTTCAGAAAAATTGTTTGTGTTTCAAGTGACGTCTTCAGATTTGTTGCGTGTTTTGTTTTCTATAATAATCTTATCAGATTCTACACCGGAGCTGTAGTGTGATGGTCAGGCTCTTCGCCTATCATGCGGAAGATCCGAGTTCGATCCCCAGTCGCGGACGATCTGGGTTTTTTGTGCTGGGTTATTTTCCCTCTGTCCGGGTTGGCCCTGACAGGCAGGGTCGAAGTAGCCCTTTTCTTAAATGACCTTACAATGTTGGAGGGGACGTAAAACTGGTAACCAAACCAAACCAAACCAATCATATTCTGCGCACTATGAAAAGACTCTTCTATACTAATGTGCAAAAGTAACTTGAAACTTGTTTTTCAGGCTGTATCTTTGCTTTCCGAGTGAGCTCAACACAAAACTTATATTTAAAGAAAGAAGACTTATTGTGCTACATGTCTGTCAATTGTTATTGCAATCCGTTTACATTCATAGAAGTTACAAGAGTTTTACGAAAAGAAGTCGACATTTTTGCGTCGGAAACATCACAAAGAGCAACAAAAAAGGAAAGCACCAAATTGATATGGGGTGAGTTCACTAGAGCATTCCATAACAGCTCGCATTTCATCCCCGCATAGAGAATGTTAGGGGATAACATCACCTTGGGTTAGTTCATCCCAGGCTGCTTGAATTTGTCCCTAAAAATCATCTTTATCTTTGATTCGTTGCTATTGCTGTCTAATTTCCTTCCCCAATAAGGTCATAGAGATGCCTAATGGGATTTAAGTCGGGATTGGTCACTGGCCAAGTTTTATGTACCGTTCAACTGTTTTTCAGAAGTCTTCTGGTAACAATAGAGACAAACTACAAACCATGTCTTTCTCCAAACCCATATACCTGCGCTCATCCGATTGCCATCAAGAGACCACGACCTTCCTAATGTGCTCAGCAGGATAGAAGACGTCAGATCCCAAAACTTTGGTAGGTGCCCAGAATATGGGAGACTTGTGGAGGGTACACACGGCCGTAGACAAGGCCAGGGCACAGCTGTTAGCTTCCGGCATCAGTTTAAAGGGTGTTCATGTGCCACTCTACTCAGATAACCCTTTTGCTGTAAGAGGGTCTGACGGTAAACTGATTCCGTCAACGAAACCCGACCATTGATTTGTATCCCCATCAGTTATAGCGATGAGGAGATACGCAAGAGCTTAGAAGATGTCAGTATGGTTTGGTTTGGTTACCAGTTTTACGTCCCCTGCAACACTGTAAGGACATTTAAGAGACGGGCTACTTCGACACTGCCTGTCAGGGCCAACCCGGGCTGAGAGGGAAAAAGTCCCAGCGGAAAACCCCCCCAGATCATCCGCGATCGGGGATCGAACCGGGGTTATCCGCATGCAAGGCGAAGAGCCTAACCATTACACCACAGCGCCGGTCAAGATATCGGTGTGGTGGCGCACTCTCGTATATTGTTGGAGTATGCCCAAGATCCAGAGGGGGAAACTAACCAATTGGGTGACGGGGCAAGGTTCCTGTACATGGACCTTACCGCTAAGCCTTGTCTGTTCTGTAGGGAAATGAAAGAAGCCATTTCTAGATGCAAGTGTTGCCTAGGATCAGGTCACTGGGCCAATGCTTGTCCTAACCCTGAAAAATGTTTAAACTGCTTTCAGGTAGGGCACCGTCATGGCAACGAACAGTGTCCAAAAGTTGAGTCGATTTTTGGGGAACTCAATTGCAGCGACAGCGTGAGGCAACCCGTTGATTATTCTCCATATTATGTTAACTTCAGCCGTAAAAAAAAGAGAAAGAAAAAAAAACCCCGCCAACAACAAAAAACAAAACAAACCAGATAAACAAACTAATCAGCTTGTTCATTAGGCTATTGGCACATTTATAAACCTGCCTTCTCTCGGCGACTTCCTCTTGCGTTTAAAACAGAAAGTAAAAATGAGCAAACAAATGTGGTTCAATTATTGATTGACGCAATTTTTACAATGCTTGTCTCTGACTTGGCGCAATTAGCAAAATAGTTTTCCTTTATGCAAACACATTTTTAATGCTATTAACGAACACACGCAACAGCTATGTATATTACCTGAACAACAAGCTCAATGAAACAATGCGTGCCCGATAGAAAGCCCTATTGTTTCATCAAATGTGAACTGCCAGGATAAAACTGCCCAGCAATTTGAGAGAACAGATCCGTTGAGAGTGAGTGCAGCATACGTCGTGCTGTGTTTTAATTTCGAGAACAACAAAACGCCCGAGATGGGTTTTTTTCTAATCTCTGCAGATTAACAAATATCTGATATTTAGAATAATTTGTTGAAAAAGTGCTACTAAGATTTGGGACCATCTCCCAGCTTACCCCACGCTATGCACCATACCGGTGTGGGTGCCCTAAAACCCCAGAAAACAACTAACAAATCTGTCCGTTTTCAATCAGCAGATACCTCTGAATCAGCATTTTTTTAAAAGAAATCCGAACGAAATGCTAGATGGCACAGATTTTGAATGTCAATCATTTTCGTGTTTGGAAGGGTACATATTGAAATGCTTTAGTCTCTTAATATTTCCACCAACGTTCTATCAGTTCAGAAGTCAGAAGCATGGCAATAAAAAATATACGATTACGAGCGCGACACGGCGCTTCTAAGATATTGATTCTGGCAAAAACACCAACAACCAATAACAAAAAACCCGAAACACTAAGCTACGACGTGACCGACTGTAAAAAGCCGTTAAACAGTTCTGATGTTGAAATATAACATTTAGCTCTCCTATGCTTGTACGAGATTATCGTCTTGCCTGTCGATAAACCCTCTCAAAATAAAATTATAGTCTGATTCTTAAAGAGGTCAGGTACCATTTGTATTGATCCAATTCGATAGTTTTCCTTGAGGGTTTCCATAGCCTCATCAAATTCCTCTGACACTGAACAAACGACCTCAGTTCACTTCGCTTTCCTCATAATCTCTCTTCTCCTAATTGCTCCTAATCGTCATGTTTTGCTTTCCAAAGTGATAAAAGGGCTGATGTACTGCTTGAAACGTCTGTGATATTATTGCTTTACAGTCAAGCCTGTCAAAGATTACCAACCAATGTCGAGAAAAAAATAGGCGCTAAGACATGTGGTCGTCTTAGAGAGGGATGTTATGTGGAAAAAATGCAATTTAGTAATCTATAAAGAGTGGTCGTTTGTGCAGGAGGTCGTCTTGTACTGGTGGTTGCTTGAGCAGGTTCAATTGTGCGTATATGCCTTTCGAGGTGTACGATAAAAGGGCCGAATTTTATATTCTGTCAAATTTAACATCTTTATTCACACATTTCAAACGCCGTTCTGGAATGTACGAGATGTACACCCCAGAACGCTATTGTAATGGATATTGAAGATGGTAGAGTTACAAAAGACATTCACAGCAAAAACTGCACGACTCGGAACAATACCAACATCTCCAATTCCCTTCTATCAATAAACTCACTTGCTTTCAAGGAGGGACAGCACATAATTTCATCACCACTTCCGTTTAAAAAAGAGCTTCATCCGATTTAAACGTCTTGTTCTGATAGAGATCTCTAGGAGCATATTGCCTCGATCTAACTCAATTATTCCCGAGTGCCCAAGTCCAGAAAAGCCATATCACGACTGGTCCAATCACAAGACTATTATTATTCTGAGCTGGCAAAAAAGGGGGAAAAACTCAAAGTATTCGTTGACCTACTTGTCCAGAACCAGAGACCAACCAGCAGTGATCAGCCGGTTCGTCCTCGAAATTGCGAGAAGACTGCGGGCAAACCTAACGACCCATGTTGGTCGCGTCCAGCGTTTCAATTTTGATCTTGTATCTCAGTGCGTCAGCCGCTGGGTTGTAATACAATCTATTCCTGTCAGCCCGGGTTGCAAGGGTAGCAAAACGAAGGCAAGAAACAACCCTAATTAGAGCCTTTGCGGAAACCCCGAACTAACCGAATTTACAGATACAATAGGGAAGCGTTTGTGGTTTTCTTTCCTTTTTGGGGTGAGGGGGGGATGAAGATGGGTGTATGGGAACCCAATAAGCTTATCGCATTGACACAGGCTTATGTATATTATTATGTGGTAAGTATAATTTAAGGCTCATCCTTCATTGGAGACACAGAGCGACGTCACTAGGCACTCTATAGAGGAATATATTAAGTTCGGCAAGGCCAAATCGACCGACTCGCGGCCACCGTGCAAATCTGTGGGAGGAAAAAGAAATAAAATTGAAAGTTTTACCGCTGTACTGCACAAATAGCTATCCAGCCAGCCCCGGCATTCGTTCAGTTTTTAGCTCTAAAAAAATAAATAAAAAGAATTTCGATGACTCCTTGAATTAAGGCAAAACTGAATATTATGCTTTTGACCATCTAGGCCTGCGTTCCTCTCTCTTTACTTTGTTCTCTATTGCTAAACAAACCCAATGTGGATGTCTGAGGTCTGGATGAGCCGATAACAATTTGAAACATAGTGTTGGTTAGAAGTTGCTTATTATGGAGATGCAAGCTTCTTTTGCTGGTTTAGCCAATTGAAACATCAGATCTAGTGTAGTGCATCAATCTAATAACTTATTTACAGTGTTATCGTGCTTATAGCCATGTCTCGAATGATGCCGCCCGTATGTTAGTGCTTTAGCGCAAGTAAAAATGGCAGCTTGCTCTGTATGATTCCCAGGAAGTTTAGAAGGTTTCTGATTGACTTTATTCTGCTGGGGTAATAACGATTGTTAAGCGCGTAGAGCTTGCTTTCGAGCGAGAAAAATGCGCTGTATAAGTGCAATCTATTATAGTCTTGTCGCAGTTGGTTTAGGAAAAAAACCAAATTACTCTTGTAAATACAGGCTTCGACATAGGCCTACGTGCTACAGACTACAGGCTGTTAATTTATTTTTGGTTTTGGGTTCGCCTGTATACCCTTGCAACACTGTAAGTTAGTGTAAAGTCATTTTAGACGCAAGTTGTTTCAACTCTGCCTATCAAGGCCAACCTGGGCTGAAAGGGACACAACATTTCAGCAGAGGGACGGAAAAGCACGTCTTATGTGGGGATCGAGCTCACATCCCCTGCGTACAAGGCGAAAAGCTTACCCAGTTTTACGTCACCTACAATACTGTATGGTCATTTAAGAAACGGGCTACTTCGTCCCTGTCTGTCAGGGCCAACCCGGGCTAAGAGGGAAAAAATAGCAGCAGGAAAAAACGCGGGATTGATCTCGGGTCTTCCGCATCATAGATGATGAGCCCAAACAATACACCACAGGCGCCGGTCTCTCTTTATTATTACTAAAGAAAACAACGTCTTCACAGCGCGCTGGAGTGATTCAGTTGCAATGGTCTCACAATACGTAATAAGTTAGAGCTTGGTGTAGTGACCGGGGTCGCACATTATGAGAGGACGAGGGTAACTATTGGTCCCTAGGGAGAAATTTGACAGGACCATGCTTGTAGGCTTATTGGGCTGGAAACAAAAGTTCATAAGGGTAGCTACTTCCTTCCTTTCTTATCTCTCTCTCTGTCTCTCTGTCTCTCTGTCTCTCTCTTTATCTCTCTGTATGTCTCTCCCAATGACTCCCTCTTCCCTTTACATAATAGTAAATTAATGAGACAACCAGAAAGCTCTCCCTCGACACACACAAAAAACCACACACGCACACACACACTCACACACTGACACTCACTCACACACACACACACACACACACATACACACACACACACACACACTCTCTCTCTCTCTCTCTCTCTCTTTCTCTCTCTCTCACACACACATACACACTACACACGAAATCGAGCAACTAAATGTTTCTTGTTTGTATAGGACCATTCCTTTAGAACATCCTCAAATACAATTTCCATCTAATCCTTATATGTTTGCCAGTTTTATAAAGTCCACAAGCCAGCTCAAAGTACAAGCTACCGTTGTAGTTGACGACAATATAAAGACAATTAAGAGATCGTTTAGGAAGATTGAATACTTCCCTTGCACAATTATATACGTATATAGGCATACCTCGACATTTATACAGTAGTATATATGCCTATTTTTCTACTCTTACCTTTGCTTTTTTCTTTCTTTCTTTTTTCTTTTGGCTACGACTGCAAAAGAAGCTGGCGCCACCATAATTAGCTTACTTCTAACTAATTCCCAACTTCTTTCTTCTTTTCCTCCTGCCTTCCTTTTTTCTTCTATTTTTTAACATAGTTTAACCATCCAGCAAACTCCTTCAATAGAAACAAATTTACCCTCGGTCCCAGCGCGAAGCCCCACAGTAGGTTCCGGGCTAACTATATGACGTACTCAAAACCCCACAGATGACACTAAGTAAATTTATCATCCTTTCATTTAGCAGCAAGAACTTGTCACACAAACAAGAAGATCGTGCCAACTTCGGCAAAGCTAGCGACAAGTTGTTGTGCTTAGTTTGCTTTTCTAAAGAATGAAAAAAATCTCTGACACTGGTCCAATGCCCACGGCATGTTTTAAGTTTTAATTTTGCATGACCAGAGTTCTGCTACGAGAGTACAAAGCCGTTAGCTGGGCGGAATGGTTTTGTATAAGAAAAAACTGCGAATGTTTCCCTATAAGAAAAACACTGAAAAGAGGGAACTCATTAGGTGGTAAAGATAAGCAGTTAAAAAGGGATTGATGTGGAGGCGTGTGTGGGAGTGTGTCTGTGTGTATGTGTGTGTGCATGTGTGTGTACGTGTGTGTGTGTGTGGAAGAGGCATAGATAGTTACATTGATTGATTGATTGATAGACAGACAGATAGATGGGTAGATAGATAGATAGATAGATGGATAGATAGATAAATAGATAAATTCAGCAGCTGAATCAGCCAAAGAAAATGGTGTCTCAGTGGATACAGTAGATAAATCGACCGAATGGGTAGATAAATGCGTTTGCACAGATTAGCAGAAAGGGAGAAAGACAAGAGAGGAAAAGAAAAAGAGGTAGAGAGAGAGATAGATAGAGGAGAGAGAGAGAGAGAGAGAGAGAGAGAGAGAGAGAGAGAGAGAGAGAGAGAGAGAGAGAGAGAAGGGAAAGAAGGGTGAAGTGCAAGGAGCAAAAAATGCGGATCAAGTGTGGCTGTCGTTGTGTTTTGGTTTGCATGACATAACGCTGCCGTCTCAAGACGCTTCCGTCTGGTGTAAATAATTCATTGTCCCAGGTGTGGTGGATTTCAAATAGAGTGGAGATCTTTGATACAGATGGGCACGCCATTTCAGAAGGGTCCTTTTTAATCTCTTGAGAATTCTTGATTACTGAGACTGGATCAGACCATGGAAAGGTTACTTGTATTTGTAGTTCGATGTCTGATAAACAATGATTTTTTTTGGAAAAGGGTCATCTTGCTCCCAGCATGTAACGCCTTAGTAATTGATACAACTAGCCTGATTTGATTTGAAGGTTTTTATTGAACGTTCCTTGCAACATCATATTCTTAGATATGCCTCCCATTCTTAATGCCAATCTATGGTACACGGTTACTGCCATGAAATACTTAAGAGAAGAATCAAATCAAAGTGAGTTCATAAGGCGGACCTTTAAGATAATAGGCGGGCTCTACACCGCTCTACCACACACACCCAAATTGGAGAAAGAAGAACACGCTTGCGTAATAACACAGGCTTAGAGACTTCTAATATTGTGTCATTCAAAGCAATAAATCAGTAGGTATATTTAAATCAAACCACCATGAACCATGTCAAAAATATATTGTAATGTTCACAACTGATTGTATTTCCACAAGCGTTGCAAACTCTTTCGAATCCTTTGGGATCTCAGATTGCAGTATCTCTGTTGAAAAGCCACTTTCGTCCTCGTCTGTTTAAGCTACTTGGCACTTTATGTACTTCTTACGGTCCACAAAAAGACAAACAACAACAACAACAACAACAACAACAACAACAACAACCAAGAAACGACTCTGTACTATGCTGTGGTTGACAATGATTGTCATAGTTTACGGTCGGAGATCGTCGATAATAGACCTACCTAGTGAATGACGCGACGCGAACAATTTTCTTTAAGCAACGGAGAATGCTTTAAACATCACGCCACTGACGCTACTATGCAGGAAGATTAAATCCCTGAGCCAGTGAGATAAAATTGATTGTATGACCTAACAAGCCAAAATAAGATCACATACGACAGTCATATGACAGAAAAATTGTCACAGAGAGAATACGGAGAAAGTGACAACATACAGATAGAATCTTTCAAATAAAAAAATTGGAAAACGCCGCCAGTCAGTATTCAATGCAAGGCAATTTTCATCTCTCTACGGGACGTCTAAAGTTGGTTTTCAACATTGTTAAAGTACTCAAACTCTTGGTTACTTTCTACTGCTCTCCTTAATTGGACACACTAAACTACAAAAATCTATTTTAAACATGACAAAAACGAAACGTTTGTTTGAATTTCTCGTCTCTGTTATTAGACTTGAACTTGAGAGTCGAGAAATTGGTCCATTTGGTTATTGACCTGTCTCGAAACAATGCGACGTCGAAGTGTTCTCCCCTGTTTTCAGAGGAAGTGGACAGTGATGTTTGGCTAGCCACTCAGGAGTCGGGGCAGAAATGTGGTGGGAAAACATTAATTAGTAAAGACTAGGTCCGAAATTCCAATTTCGACGGACATCTTTAAGTCTCTCACTCTCTCTCTCAATGAGCGTGTCTGTATCCCCCCTATCTATATCTTCTTCCTCTCACTCTCTCTCTCTCTCTCTCTCTCAGTGTGTCTGCATTACCTTTCTGTCTCTCTATCTATCTCTGTCTTCTCCTTCTCACTCTGTCACACTTTCACTTTCAGGGTGTTTTTTATACCTTCTCTCTTTATCTCTTTGTGTTTCTCCTTCTCACTCTGTCACACTTTCACTTTCAGTGTGTTTTTATCCCTTCTCTCTTTATCTCTTTGTGTTTCTCTTTCTCACTCTCTCTCTCTCTCTTTGTCTCTCGCTCTCTCTTTCTCTCTTTCTCTCTGACTATTTTGTTTTTACTGCAAAATTTTGTTCACAATATCGTCACTCTCTTTGAATTATCTCCACATTGTTTTAGATGCGAATCTAGCTCATTTCACTTTTCAGCCAATAAGCTTAAGTCATATTCTCGCCTCGAGAAAATTGAATTAGTACAAACAACCTAAGCTGACGATATTTGGCCCATTTCTTGTATTTCAAGGCGTCGTTCCCAGCTTCTTTTCTTCTTCCCTACCTCTCTTTCTCCTCTCTCTCTATTTTTGCTTCCCCTTTCGAAATGTAGGCCCAATATCTCACTTCATCACAAAGTGTCTTTGTATGTGTCTTTGTAGATTGTGTCTGCCTGTCTTTGCTTTTTGAACATCTTTGGGAAGCTGAGTCCGAAGAATAGATAGGATGGAGAAAAGCCCCCAACAGTCGCTAGAGAAAAGTCTTGTTTAGAATAGTAAAAAACCAGCACAAGTCAACTCATACAAATGTAGTAAGGCTAATACCAAGCTCAAGGGCATCGGCAAGAAAGAAATCTTTAAACCAAGTAGTCACTCATACTGCACCCTTTTCATCACCATAATCTACGGTTAATGTATCCAGGACATGATTATCTTTTTTTTAACAGACATCTTTGTCGTTTCCAGTAGGATGCTGTAGAGGAAAGAAACTGAATGCATCCTGAAAATGAAACACTAAATTCCTTTGCAAAGTTTGTTAAACCTGTCAAGTCAGGACAGACATCAAGCAGGAATAATTTTTTGCGGAGTTTTTATTTACTTCTATTTTTTTTTAAATTTTAGTTGCTGACCTAGTATTGTGTCAAAATGTCAAACCTACCTGACATTTTAAAATGAAAGAGATACACAACCAGACAGGTGAAAAATGCTCATCACGGGCTAATGAAAAATATTATGTTGGTTCGACTACTCGTATTACGTTGACACGAAGAAAAAGTAAAAAACAGCAACAACTTAGTAATTAAAAGATAACACGTTCAATAATATAATGCAGCAACTCAGTTTGAGTAATGAATACCTCTGATGACAGGCGGCATTTCTTTACAGCATTAATTGTGACTCACATGATTGAGGGCAAGGGGCTCAACACTAGCAGGGATGGAGTGAGGGGGTGGGGGTGAAATTGGTTAGAGTGTGGCACGATGGTTTATTTTGACTAGTTGAGAGCAATCCTGATTAGTGTTCTCATTTGTCGTTGATGCAAAGATTGTTCTAACGTCATCAGGGATGAGTGCACTAATGTGTCAAGGGTCTTAACTCCTAATTAGGCCTACCTGGTCTCAATGAAAATAGCATAATACTTTACGAAAACAAAGAAACAAACAATAACTCTGGCTGGAAATAAAATAAAACCAATAAACAATGAATGGGTAGCGCAAAACAAGAAACGGATGAATTTAAAGAAAGAGGAAAACCCACACACAACGTCACCTCTAAGATGTTGTATCCTTCCCAGCCTGGGTTGACCCTAACAGGCAGGGTCAAAGTAGCCAACCATTTTTAAGGCATTTCAGCGTTGCAAGGGGCGTAAAAGAGAAAATACTACCACCAAGAGGAAACGGATATAGTGCCTGAGGTCGAATATCTCAGGCGGATCCACGACAGCTCTCCTGATCTAATTTACAGGACATAGTGCAGAAAAGTAAGAATTTTGACTCCTTGGTCATTCTCTCGCGATACATCCGTTAACTCAACATTGAAACAATCACAGAAAACGACGTACAGAAAAGTGAAACGATATGGAATAAGGTCAAGAAGATCAAGGGTGACGATGATGGTTCCAATGTGAATTATGGATTAGCTTTCTTAAACCAACGGACCGTAGAGAAGAAAAAGATATATTCTGAAGAGTCAGAGATTAGTGCATGGGGCTGTGGTAGGGGGCGAGGGGGGGGGGGGGGTGCGATTGGGGAAAGGTGGTCGCTGTTACTTATTTTCTGGCTGGCAATTTACGATTTGTAACTCCTTCAGCTCTTTGTCCACGAAAAGAACGTTAATCAGTAAGCTATCACTGATTCCGCTCAGAGATGGCAGGGCAAGTACATGCATGACCAACCTATGTCCAACACAACGATTTTTCGGACGCTCGGACTGTCCGTTGGCGTTTTAATATCCTTTCCTCTCATTTGTGTCAGAGTGGGGCTTTTTTGTCCTATCTCCGTTGGCGTCCACCTATTGTATGCAATCAGTCCAGCTCTCCCGTATTAATTATATTCCTATCGATCTTGAAGCTATGAACGTGGAGTCCATCACAATCCATTGAGACTGATACTGTTCATGACCCCAGGCTCACAATACAATGTTCGGCCAAATCATTACAGGAGAGCGATTAAATCCGAGATGACAGCCTTCATGAATATGCCTGATGTCGCACAGTATTTCATGAGCAAGGGTAATATATTTGGCATAATTTTTTCGGAGTCTTGGTTTCAAAGAAATAAGCCAACGGATCAGAATAAAAGACATGGACTTGGCAGCCGTCACTGAAATTCTATCTACCTATCTATCTATCTATCTATCTATCTATCTATCTATCTATCTATCTATCTATCTATCTATCTATC
>JAUKPP010126200.1:0-15235 GCA_032273245.1 Phyllaplysia taylori
AGAAAGAAAGAAGGAAAGGGGGGGGGGGGGGAGAAAGAGGTAGTGAGACAAAGAAAGGGAGAGAGATGGGGTAGGAAAGAGAGGGGGAAAGAGAAAGAAAGAAGGAAGGGTGTAGAGAGGTGAAAACAGAGAGAGACAATGAGGGGAGGAAGGGGGGAAGAGGTGAAAACGGAGAGATGAGAGAGAGAGAGGAGACAACATAAGAGAGATAGAGAGATGAGACAGTCTAAGAATACCTTAGCTCAACAAGCACAATGCCTACCAGAGTGAGAGAGAGAGAGAGAGAGAGATAGAGAGAGGAGACAGACTAAGAAGACCTTAGCTCAACAACCACAATGCCTACCAGAGTGAGAGAGAGATAGAGAGAGAGAGAGAAATAAGAGAGATAGAGAGAGGAGACAGACTAAGAATACCTTAGCTCAACAACCGCAATGCCTACCAGAGTGAGAGAGAGAAATAAGAGAGATAGAGAGAGGAGACAGACTAAGAATACCTTAGCTCAACAACCACAATGCCTACCAGAGTGAGAGAGAGAGAGAGAGAGAGATAGAGAGAGAGAGAGGGAGAGAAATAAGAGAGATAGAGAGAGGAGACAGACTAAGAATACCTTAGCTCAACAACCACAATGCCTACCAGAGTGAGAGAGAGAGAGAAATAAGAGAGATAGAGAGAGGAGACAGACTAAGAATACCTTAGCTCAACAACGACAATGCCTACCAGAGTGAGAGAGAGAGAGAACGAAATAAGAGAGATAGAGAGAGGAGACAGCAGAAGAATACCTTGGCTCAACAACAACAACAGCTACCAGTAACACAAAATCAATATAATGTTGTATGACATTTACATGTGTATACTAATGAGTAAAATGACTGAAACAAGTCTCGCACTATTCATAAAACAGTAACAATCTTTTATTACCAATCCATACAGTGATCAGGGGCTGAGAACAACATATCCATCAAAATATTGTACTTGAAGGGCTTTGTGACAAAACGCGGTATAAGCCAAAATACTGAATTTTGAGCTTACGCCCTTGTATTAAAAACTGAGGCTGGAGTACAGCTGAACCCGTGCAAGACGACCACCTGCATATAAAAGACCATTTTCCATTTACTCCCAAATTTAATTTTTTCTATATTCCATGTGTGTATATATTCATCACTGTCTAAGACGATCACCTGTCTACAACGACTACTTTTCTTCTTGACATTAGGTGGTCACATTAGACAGGTTTGACTGTACTATACATAAAATTCCTTCAACAACATGCACTGGAAACAAAACCCATAATACACATGTGAATTAAATGTAAAAGCATTTTTTGTTTAAATGGAAATCATTGTATACCTATACAGTGTAGTCCACTTTAGGTGACATCATAGGGGACACAAAAATTTGGTCACCGTATCTGAAATCAGGGGAAATAACAATGAATGCACCCCCCCCCCCCCCCCTCACACACTCCTATGTTAAAAGACCTTGGTAACCACAATAACACTATTAATACTGTAGTGTGGGGCGGGAGAGGTACGTATAACTATGAATGAACAACTAAAGTAGAGCTGCTGGCTGCAATTACTAAGTTTGTTTGTTTGGTTAAGGTTTCATGGCACCATCAACAATGCTTAAGGTCATTTTAGCGCCAGGGAATAGATTAGGACAACCGTAAAATATAGAAAAAAGTAAAAGGAACAGACAACACCAGAGCGGCTGCCAACCACCCGTGCAATTGCTTCATTATTGTGGGCAGGAGAAAAAAACTGAGCGACCCGGGGAGGCGAGGTAGTGAACTGTTGAATAGACCACCATCTGAGCACATCTGATACTGATACTAAATGTTTGGAGTGTCTGGAAAGCAGAGGCTTGAGCAGGAGGCTCGGGTTACGATTTACGACTCCAGGGATGTGCGAAGTGTTCAAGAGGAAAGGTCAGTGAAGTGGTAGGGCAGGGCTGGTGTAAGGCAAACTGTAATGTAATTAAGATTTGGCCTCACATGCCAAGAAGCCAACCTGGCAAGTCAGCCAATGTTTACCATTGCCGTTAATAAACCACTTCCTCCGTTCTGCTAACCCAAGATGGTTATTTCATTTCTTGTTTCTTAGATATAGATTTATGAACGTCCACAACTACAAATTAATGTACTAAACATTACATGGTGCCAGAGTAAAACACAAAGGTAAAATATAGATTTATTACTACCATAGGCTAGATCTAGATCTACATTGAGCATGACTTTCCAATTTCCACAACCTGTTATGAACTGGAATGCACCAGAGCAGTTTGCTGAGCTGAGCAGGTTCAAGGAACACTGCCAGTTCATTTTCAATGGCCCACCCAGTGGCACTAGGGAAAAACAAAAGTGTGGCTGGGTAGGTACCTGGATCGGGAAAGACGGGCGAGAAATCTAATGGTGTAGATGATGCGGGTGTCGTATTCAGAAAGTTTGAGGAGTATGTCCGACTCAAAATGAACAAAAGGTCGTCACGTCACAAATTAAAGAACAGGAAGCAGACAAATGGTCAAACCTTCATGAACCATGTCAAAGACCTCAAGGTCATCCCCTTGGATTGCGAATATCAAATCCAGAAGATATATTGATAGACTGCATCATCGATGGAGTGGCAGATTAAATACTGCAAGAGAAGCTCTTGGACAAAGGTGAAGGCCTAACCTTAACTGAGGCACTAGAGCTGGGACAGCAGCATCATGAGTCCAAAAACCAACTGAGAGTGCTGCGTGAAGAGGTCAGAGTGGACCAAGCCCAAGCCAAAGCAAACAACCAAAAGGAATACCCGGCGACTCAATCAACCCGTCTACAACAATCCACAGACTGTGAGGAAGCGTGGCAGATGTGGCAGATCCGACAGTCATAAGTTTTGTCCTGCTGTATCGTCAGTGTGCGCATTCTGCAAGCAAAAAGGACACTGGCAAGCTGTTTGTCGAAACAAAGACAAGACTGTCAACCAGGTATATGTAGATGAGGAAAGTGATGATCTGGCAGCTGAGGCATGTGCAGACCTGGAAGAGGCACTGCATATCTACACATTGGACAGCAAACCCAACGACAGGTGGACAGCAGCTCTGAAGGCCAATGATACTGTCTTGCAGTTCAGGATTGATACTGGGGTAAAATGTAAAGTGATGCACCACTTGAGACAAGCAAGACAGTTCTTAAAAAGTATTCGAACCACTTACTCAAGCCCATAGGTCAGATCAAGATAAAAATTCAAGCGAAGAAACAAGACTCGATAACAGAAAAGTTTCAAATCGTGGATATGAAAGCTGAAAATACAATTTCAGGAGTCCTTGCTGAAGCTTTAGGTCTAATTGAAAAAATTGATAACCTGCAAGATCAAAAGAACAAAACCGACCTCGATGATTATCCGGAAGTGACAAAGACTACACAGGACTCCTCCCTGGGCTATACAAAATCAAGCTTGAAGAAGGCAGAGCTGGAGTTGTACATGCCTGTAGAAAGTTTCCACCAGCACTGAAGGACAAAATCACTGCCAAATTGCTAGAGATGGAAAGAGACGAGTTTATTGAAAGAGTCCATGAACCAACAGAATGGGTAAACTCTATGGTGGTAGCCATAAAAAATGAAAAAAATCAGAATCTGTTTGGACCCAAAGGATCTCAACAAGGTCATCAAAAGAGAATTTCTCTATCATCACATGAGATCAGTAGAAGAAGTTACAAGGGAGATACCAAATGCAACGGTGTTTTCAAAACTAGATGCGAAAAGTGGATTTATCCAAATCAAGCTGGATGAAGACTCCTCAAAACTGACGACCTTCAACACTCCACTTGGGAGATACAAAATGGCTCAGACTACCATTTGGGCTGAAATGTAGTCCAGAAATTTTTCAGAAAATCATGGACCAGATGCTAAAAGGCATAGATGGTGCATTCGCCATCATGGATGACATACAGATTTGGCCTCACTTGCCAAGTCTGCCAATGTTTATCGTTGCCGTTAATAAACCACTTCCTGCGTTCTCCTAACACAAGATGGTTGTTTCATTTCTTGTTTCTTAAATCTAGATTTGTGACATCCACAACTACAAATTACTAAACATTACACATACAAAGGCAGTATTATGGCAGAGAGGAAGACATTTTGGTCATCTTATCCTCGAAGGTTCTAAGTCACCTTAAGCGAAGTTTCAATACAGATCACCTTGACCCGATTCCACTGTACATGATGTAAAAATATTATTTGTAATGAAAATCATAGGGGGCCCAGTGGTTGAGTTGTTAGTGAACTCTGGTTCACAAGAACTATCAAGCAACACTGAGTGTTGCCATCATCGGAATGGGTGACCACTGCGGTGTGTCCTTGAGCAAGTCACGTGAACCCGAGCTCGCCTGGGCGCTGCACAGTGGCGACCAACAATGACGTCGGTATTGCTGTCAATGAATGACATGTTTGCATTTTCCGACTTTTATATGATTGTATTGTTCAATTTATTTCATGTATCCATGTATACGTAAGTGACTTTGTATCTGAATTTCCCTAAGGGGATTAATAGTCTTAGTCTTCATTTTTTTTCATTGTACAACAAGGCAAATAACTGCAAATATCTCAACTTAACAAAATGGATGTACTGTGTTTTGTTAATTGGTTATTAGTTTTACGTCCCCTACAACATTGTAAGGTCATTTAAGAGACGGGCTACTTCAACCATGCCTGTCATGGCCAACCCGGGCTGAGAGGAAAAAATCCCAGCAGAAAAAAAAAGATTGTCCGAGCTCGGGTCTTCCGCATGACAGGCGTAGAGCCTAACCATTCCTCAACGGCGCCGTTAGTGTTTTGTCACAAACTTTGCAATTGTAATAAAAATTGAAAAAAAAAGCAGATCATCAGTGCACTGACGACGTGTTATCTCGCCACGACAGGGAGGAAGTACTGCAGCGTGACGTCATCGTGCATCAAGAAGAAGTGAGCCATGCGACTGTGTACAACATCTGGGGAGAGAAAACACGTCTTTTATTGCTCTGGCAACTTTAAGATGAGATAAGGTCAGGGGTCAAAGCTGATGCAAATGAAAAAAAACCTGCAACTAGCACCTCATCACAAAAAAAAGACAACCTGCACATTCCGACGCAGATATATTTACCCTCCAAAAATCACCTATCCTATGGTTATACTAGCAACACTGAAACATAGGTGTAGATTATAGACCTGAGTAAAAGCAAGATCGAGCAGACTATTAAGGCTTACATGCTGAGGTTTAATGAGATCTGCCGGGACTCAGTGAAGCGAATAACCAGCAGTGGGCTAAATATCTGTCAGACAAGTCAAACCTCTATTAAATTATTGACGGTGCCAGATATTCCTGGCAATCTTTGACCACACATGGGTCTAAACTGAGAATTTTAAAAAAGAAGGAACTTTCCGCGTGATCACAATAGCAAACCATTTTCGCGAGACACCCATTATTATTATACTGGTTAACCCTAGAATGCTGAAATAAAAACCATTAATTTATCAAAGCAAGGTTATTTCATACCAATTTGAGGGTTTGGTTTCGGTAGTGGAGTTTAGCGGAGGAAATAGCGGTAATGGAAATCCGCTAAATAGCAGAATATTGAAACCAATGATTGCAGCACAGCTAAGGTTCTCTTGATAAATTATGATTTGGGACCTGGGACAGGGACAAACAGGTCGTAGCCAGAGTTTGTTAACTACCAGGGTATAGTGTAGCTGGATTATACTTACTATACTTTATACTTTACATGGTCGGAGGGAAACTCACTGCCTCCATCTACTTTTTCTTATGTGTGGCTATTGTCCTTACCTAACCTATTCCCTGGCACTAAAATTACCATAAGCTGTACCTGTTCGGTTTGGTTTTTGTATATCGCCCCATGCAACTATGTAAGGTCATTTACGAGGCGGGACCTCCGAATTTCACGCCCATCTCTGAAAAAATCCAGGGAACATCCCAGGTTTCAAACCCGGGACTTTCTCAACTGTGGGCAGGCACATTACCGCTCAGCCATCAACGCCCCCATTATACCTGTAATGTGTGTATGTAAAAAGAATGCTAAACAAAAATTCCATAACAAAAAAAAAAGACTTACTGCAAACCACTCTGTCTGGATTGACCTGCTGGCTGTTCAGAAATTGCGCAAACCGCCGAATGTTGACACGAGCTGCAGCGAAATCCTGAGGATCTCGGTCCTGATCGCCAGTCTGTGACTGTAATCTGTCGCTTCCGTCTTGACCTGAATAACAAGCATATGATGATGAAAACTCTCAACAAGTGAAGGAAATCCTGATGAAGTTGGTTGGGGTTTTGATTTACCTGCCATAATTCTACAATCAATGAGGTGAGCTGGCAAAATGAGTTATTTCTCGCAAAAATAATAAAGAAAATCCAATATTGGGATGAAAGGGTTGAGTCTCAAATATTACTATTTTCCTCATGTTCAACATATTATCTTTTATCATTTTTTTAATAACAGTATATTATTTAATCCAAACTTGGCGTTTCTTTGACTGGTTACTGGTTGCTAAAGAGTATGTTCATTTTTCTGTAAAGAAACTTTATCTTGGTTTTCTCAGTTCCATACTTTCATAAGCGTTCTCAATTCACATCTTGATGAAGCTTAAACAAATAAATTTCCATGTAAAAACATATTTCTATTAGCCATGTGTTTGTTAATGAGAAGTAACTTAATTTGTCAGCTTACATCATATTGTACATTTGAACCTGCACCAGTGACAACCTATCAGTGTCTGTGGTGTACTACAGTCAAACCTGTCTGAGACGACCACTCAATGTTTAGAAGAAAGTGGTCGTCTCAGAGAGGGATAATGTTTAGAAGAAATGTAATTTGGTGGTCAATGGCAAGTGGTCGTTTGTGCAGATGGTCCTTTAAGCGGGTTCAAATGTAATTGGCTCTTCATCTATCATGTGGTAGATTTGAATTCGAGCAGTTGTGTCTTTTGCTGGGATTTGTCCCTCTTAGCCCAGGAAGTAGCTGGTCCCTTAAATGACAGGTTTGGTTTAGTTTGGTTTTGACTTAACTTTCCTTGCAACACTGTAAGGTCATTGAAGGGATGGGCTACTTTCTACTTTGACCCTGCCTGTCAAGGCCAACCCGGGCTGAGAGGGACATTGTTGCAGCAGAAAAACAGAGATATACTCAATCAAACAAACTGCCCCAAGCCGCGGGCCTGAAACTCACGTCCTTGGCGTGATAGGCGAAGTGCCTACCCATTACACCACAGACTGGGGTACCGGTAGTGTTACAAGAGATGATGGATATGAGCCAAAACCAAACCAAACCAAGTGATATCCTGTACAATACAACCATTTGATACTGAATCCCTTAGGCATATACAGTCTGTGTTCTAGATAACATCTCCCCTCCCCACAACACCACAATCTTAGGTAGGTGCTCCCTTCCTCCCTACATATCTATCCAATTCTTGAGAAAAGAATGCAACCGCCCAAAAAATATACCCAATCTTTTTTTTGTTGTTTTGGTTAGGGTTTCATGGCTCCATCAACTCTACAAGGTCATTTCGGCGCCGAGAACCATTCCAAAGCAATTGGGAAGGAATTAATTTTGAATTTTGCCCAGGCAGGGGCCTAATGGGCATACTATTTTTTTTGATCTTCAACCACCAAAGGATCTTTAACGCACACACAGGGCCTCAGAGATTTTTCGTCCAAGAAGACTAGGTCTTTGATCTTACCTACTCTAAGATTAGGGGTATGTTTGAAAGGGAAGGAGTAGTTAAGGAAGAAGAGAAGAGAAGCAAAGTAGGAAACAAGAGTAGCAGGGATTAGGAGGAGGCAAGGGAGAGAGTGAGAATAAGAGTAAGAAAATAAGTTGAAAGAGTAGACAAGGCATACAAAAGGAAAAGAAGAAGAGGAAGGAGAAGAGGAAGAAGAAGAAGAAGAAATTAATTGGGGATTACATGCCTGCACTACCCCGGATTTGAACCCACAATGTAACCATTGGCATGAGAGGCATACACCATAACTTCTAGACCACAAGAGCCCCCATACAGCAGTCTGAATGCAGCTATTTTTGTTAGTGTGTCATTGGTTAGCGTAAGATAATCTGAATGGACCTCACTTCCCTAACAGTGATAAGGCTGTGTGCGAGGCCTAGGGGGCTGCAGTGAAAGTCTATAAATATCTGGAGTAGATAAGATTTACAATAGCAATTTGCTCTACACAGCATGGTCATTATAAGATAACAATGTCTAGAAGCCTTTGAAGAAACTAATATTACAAGGAAGTTTAACTCAATTGTGCACTGGGGGCCCAGTGGTCGAGTGGTTAGTGAACTCTGGTTCACAAAGATTTTCAAGCGATGCTGAGTGATAGCAGCTTTTGAGTGGGTGACCACTGCGGTGTGTCATTGAGCAAGACATGTTAACCCTAGTTCACATAGGCTTGCACAGCGGCGACCAGCGGTGGCATGCGTGAAATTGTGTAGATTGAATGTGAATTTTGCAATTACTAAATGTCATTTGTACAATGTACATTTGTATTGTTGGAGAATATGATTTTATGTTGATACCATTGTAAACCAAATTTCCCCTTTGTGGATCAATAAAATGATTTTTTAAAAATAAAAAAATACAACAGTTTCTGCCTGTCAGCACACACCACAGGTGCCATGAAAAGCTAGCTCTTCTCCTGACTATCGGCGCTGTGGTGTAATAGTTAGGCTCTTTGCCTGACATGCGGAAGACCCGAGTTTGATCGCTGCGGACAATCTGGGGTATTTTCTTACTTACTACCCGTCGCGCTATCTGACACTTAGGGCAGCAAAAGGGACAATAAAAAATTAATCCCAGCCCAAAAATACTTTGGAGTGGTTAGGGCGCCGAAATGACCACATAGAGTCAATGGAGCCCTAAAACCCTAACCAAACCAACCACTCTACAATAGGGTTTTCCCACACTCGATAAGAATGGTAACAACAGCGGGATTTCCCGGAGAGGAGGGGGCAGATCTGTACCTAAATTCACCATAATATAAATAATTCTGGGTTTTTCTAGCATAAAATCGAGTAAGGAATTGAACTATTACTACTATTAGCTTGTGGCTGGTGTGCACTCGGATGTGGTATGATCCTTCTACTTTCTCTATGTGTTACTATTGTCCTTATCTACTTTCTGGTGGCGAAATGGCTCCCAGCGTTGATAGTGCAAGACAGCTGCTATTATATTATTTTTCCAATTTGAGTATAAATAGCCTGACCATGAGTGAAAGCATATTCATGGGCCTAAACCTGAAAAAAAAAATTCTAATGAATGAAAACCGGCAAAAAGACACCAGTGCGATACTTAATGCTTGATACCCCATCCTTTTTCTTCAGCTGTATGTCCCGCAGTTTAAAATGGGCAAGCTCCACGGCTAAAATGAAACATGGCGACTCCAAATTGATCACTTGAGAGCACCATACAATCATCCCCTTTTGTTGGTAAGCTATGTCCTCATGTTCACTCATACCGGCAGATAACCTGACGGAAATTTCCAACGCTGGCATGGCATCATATGCCGGCGAGCTTCCACCAATAAGCCGTACAACAACTTATGATAGGCTGGTCACAATTTCCCACTTCTGTGAGGGAATGTCCACCCACTAGATATATAGGGCTGTGTCAGTGAGAAAGTATGAGGCAAAAAAGAATGGGAATAAATTAATCACACTTGATAATGCCAAGACTAAGATCCGTCCAAGGTTTTGGTTAACCAATTTTGTACTCAGTAAATTCTGTAAAAAAAAAAGAAAAGAAAATCTTCCATTTAAAAAATTGTGTGTTATAACAAACAAGACAAAAAATTGATACTCACTCCATGAGGGATTGTGCAGACCCTGAAAGTGTGTGTTGACAGCAACCATATCTGTCTCAACCGACAGCTTCATCTCACCATTGCAATTAGCTGATAGTGTCTGTAAGAGAAGTAAGATACAATGTTATCGAGGGTTCTTGTAGTCTAGAGGTATGGTGTTTGCCTCTCAAGCCAATTGTGTACTCTTGTCGCCTGCCTTTTTTCTCTTCTTCCTTGTCTTCTCCTTCTCTTTCTCCAACCACATCCCCGATCTTAGGATAGGTAAGATCAAACACCTAGTCTTCTCAGATAAGGACATTCCGTTACCACAGTAGGTAATACAAACATAGGTACCGGTAAAAGAGTAGAAAGAACACACAGAAATTGACAGTCTAAATATGATATCAACTCACCATGTAGTTGCTGAGGTTTTTCATCTTGTCCACAACGTTTTTGAGCAATTTCATCTGTGGCAGGGCAATGCTCACCTGAGGAAAATTAGAATTGATAAAGATAAAAAATACAGTCACCTGTGGTGTAATGGTTAAACTATTTACTTATGTTGAGGACAGCATGCATCTACTTGTCTCTTCTGGGGTGTCTTTACCAGCGTTACAATTTGGTGAGAAAATCATGCTTCTGGCTTATTGATTGAAAAATTATTAAGATTTAATGAGGAGGTAAGGTATTGAGAAAATCGAGATAAATGTTTCACAACAAAACTGGTAGTAGCAGGATTTAGTAAGTTATTTATAGAGGCAACAGTCTCGGCTGCTTTAGCCTCTTTTTGTTTTGTATTTTACCCAAACACTCAAGAAGGCTTCAGTTTCCCTGAGGGTTGCCCTTTGTGTGCTGCATCTGACAAAAGTGAACCAGCTTTTTTAGCAGCCATTCAAAGAAGCACAATTCTTAAATTCTAAATTATCAAAGAAACTATAAAAAGAAACGAGCATGAAGAAAACAGTAAACGTGGAGAACAAAAATGTTCACCTCCACATTGAATTTGCTCGCATCAGGATTAATTTTATCAATTCTAACACGAAGCTTACATCAAATCTTGGCATTACAGGCTCCTCAAAGTCTGGCCAGTGTTTCCTTGCCACGACTGTAACTGGAACGTCATGGACCACCAGCCTCTGATGTGTCGTACCACTCGGCTGAGAACATATAAACATTATCCCGGGGCATAAGCGAGAGCCGCAAAAATAAAATCTTCAAGAAATCTCTAAGAAAGTGAGGATGTCAAAATGAAAACATCAGTAAAGTAGAACTATGATGCATACCCACAGTCAACGTCATTTAAATTGAAAATAGGATGACTAGCACTTCCCTTTTAAACTATGACGCGAAGGTTTTCTTAGAGTAAGATTTATGCCGAGATCCCTTTCAACTTATATTCAATCGCTATGTATATTTTGGTTCTACCTGCACTATGTTGGCATTAGGGTGTACAAACTAAATTTTGAAGAGTGTGCCTTCGAGCAGGGACATATATGCATTATATAAATACAATCCATTATTATTAAGTTTACAACCTGCTATGTCAATATCTAGAAGATATCAATCATCAAACAAAAATTCATATTTAAAGAATAATGGAAATGTCCTTAATTTTTTAAAAGTTGTAAAGATGACTGTCATTTGAAGATAAAAAATGAAGAATAGCGTATTGAAGGAGCTGTAAAATTCTAAATAGAGATAAGTACAGAAATTGTCTCAAAATCAATTGACAGGTCAAATACACTATAAAAGGCATATGGTGTTACCTCATGAAATCACATTTTCTCTGATCTTATATCACTGTCTTAACAGAACGTTCTCTACCCTGCTGTAAGCATCATAACAAGATATTACAACAGAAACTGAAATAAACTTTCTTACCAAATCAATCTCAAATGTGAGACAGGGAGTGTGTTTTTTTGTGAGTTTTATCTTCAGCCACTTGGCTGAGTGGGCTGTTCTGAGTGAGCGCAACAGCAAATCTGGCGACACTTCCAAGTAGATTTCATTGGCATCTTGTGACACACCTTCCATGGCATACTCATCAAAGAAGTGGCTCTGAAAAATAAGAAATTTGAAAATTTGTTGTTGTCTGAATAGTTGTAGATATGGCATTTACAAGTGGCGATATCACATGAAAATTTATCAATATATTTTAAAAAATTGTAGATAGAATACCTATTTAACGTCGGTGGCACTGGTTTTTCCTAGAGTCATTTAAAGATAATCATATCTTGCCTATCCACCCACCGGCACTGTGGTGTAATGGTAAGGCTCTTCACCTATCATGCCGAGGACCAGAGTTCAATCCTGGTCGCAGACTATCTGGTTTTCTTTCTGCTGGGATTTTTCCCCTCTCAGCCTGAGTTGGCCCTGATAGGCAGAGTCGAAGTAGCTTGTCTTTTAAATGACCTTACAGTGTTGCAGGGGACGTAAAACTGGTAACCAAACCCAACAATCCCTACATTGGACCAGCATCTTTATCTCTCTGCTGGGATGCTTTGTCCCTCTCAGCCCAGGTTGGCCCTGATAGACAAGGGCAAAGTAGCTTGGCTCTAATATGACCTTACAAGTGGTGTAAAGCCACAACCAAATCAAACCTTCAATATCTAAACCAAACCATACTGCCGTGCCAAGGCAGATCGGCATATGTGCAAAAATTATTAATTTTTGCATCTTGTTTAAAGATGCCGCCATGAGAAATATTGGCATGCCCCTTCAGTTATGTCTGTTTGCCATAAATAATGAAATACCCATTTTGTAGTGCAGATACGTCTTCCTGACTTTGACACAGGATGCAGAGTGGGCATAAGCATCCATCTAAACAAAGATGCAACAATTGATAATTTTTGCAGATATGTCGGTCTGCCTTTGTACAGCAGCATTCATTGTGGTCAAGTATCTAATAGAATCTTAAAATTTTGCCTGTAAGATCTTCATGGACTTCAAAATAGATGAGAGCTCCAATTACACTTACATCTAAAAGAAGCTCAACATGTGGATCTCAATATTATTGAATTTGCACATATTCATACTATGGTCCTTTCTAAAAACATGCAAAATTTCAATGAACTCTAGAGCTATTGTATCTTTACAAGAATTTGCATCTGACCTGAGAGAGTTCACACCACACCTGGGCTCCACTGTCTTTGTCTCCAATCCGCTCAGAGAGAATAAAGAAAACTTTATCCTCTGTTATCCTCATTATGCATGATTTGACCAGCTTTGAAATAGTTCCAACAATGTCTGAGGATGAAGCAATGGAAAGAAAAGCTCTGGTTGGTTTGGTTACCAGTTTTACGTCCCCTACAACATTGTAAGGTCACTTAAGATATGGGCTGCTTCAACCCTGCCTGTCAGGGCCAACCCGGGCTGAGAGGGAAAAAATCCCAGCAGAAAAAAACGCAGATCGTCCGGGACGGAGATCGAACTCGGGTCTTCCGCATGACAGTCTAGACTAGGAGCCTAATATTAACAAAGTAACTAGCCTATATCTAGGCATATTCAACAAAAAAGGCTAGGCCTACCCTTGATATACTAATTTTACAAGTAGGCCATGTAGCTAAATTTGCTACAATTTTCACCCAGTGCCTCTTTCTCGCCCAATTAATGATAATGGGATTTTACGCGGTTGAAAACAGTAATTTTCGCCCAGTGCCAAATCTTGAGCACCTAATGGGAATTTAGTGTCAAACTGTGTATTCCTAGGCGTTCTTAGGTGGGCGAAAACTGGAGCAACCTAAATAAATATTATATAATAAGTACATCTTCTAAGGGAAGAGACTAGGGTGATCTTGTAGTTTCGTTCGTTAAAGTCAGGCCCGAGTATCGATATTGTCTGGGTATCGAAGAAGAGTGAACAAAGCATGAGACTGGAAGGAAACACAACATTTTTATGTTACAATTCAGAATTTTCATTTCAATCTAAGCCTTGTATCTATAACAGTATCTAGGTTGCCCCAGTTTTCGCCCACCTAAGAACGCGCAGGAATACACAGTTTAACAAGATTCCCATTAGGTTAGGTGGGCGAGATTTGGCACTGGGCGAAAATTGCAGCACAAGAGATATAACAAGGCTTAGACTGAAATAGTTCTTAATTGTAATAAAAACGCTAGGATGAGTGTTTCCTCCTGGCCTCACGCTTAGCACAATCTACCTCGATATCCGGGCGACATCGATACCCGAACTTTGACTTTGACTACTTTGACTTTAACTTTAATGAATGAAACTACACTACAAACTATATCTTTTGTGCTGCTATTTTCGGCCAGTGCCAAATCTTGCCCACCTAATGGGATCCTAGTGTTAAACTGTGTATTCCTACGCGTTCTTAGGTGGGCGAAAACTGGGGCAACCTAGATCTAGATACAAGTACAAGATCACCGAGGCTAGCCCTACTCCGATCCAGTTACAAACTACGAACTTACTTGTGAAGTGTTGGCTACATCCTACGTCAATAATTTTTCCCCTGAATTTCATGGCAACTGTGAGCCTTTGTTAAAGGGATAGAGCTTAAGATTGTATTCGTTGTTCCCAAGTCCCAAAGTGTCCCTGTGTTCTGTTGTGGAAAAACGAAAGTTGTCTGTTGTCAGAGAGTGCTCCCGGGCTTGTTTCTTGTTTTGTAATTTATTTAGGAGAGTACTTTCCCCTATATTTTCGTAGAATCCGTAAAATAACTTATTCGCTTTTAGAAATACTCTGAGAATTAATTTTTTCTATTATGTTTTTCTTTTTTACTTTCTTTTCTTCAAGCTTTATTTCCGACAGATCTTCTGTAATACTCGGGCAGATAAACTTTCAGATGACAACAATGATGGAATGAATAACGCATGAACAATCTTTTGAGTGCTTTTATCTTAACTCAGACTCCACATCGGAAATTTCCACACGTTCCTGGCCTTCATTTCCACTTCCGGATTGAGGTCTTCAAAACAAGGAAGTGAAAACAGAAATCATTCGAGATCCCCACTGTGCCTGTCACTACCAAGACCTACATACCACATCCTATGTCCGGCTGCCTGTGTTCCGTTTGACAGTGACAGTGACAGAGGGAAAAAAATTAGCCCAGCAGGTGAGAATATTACACTCCTTTATTTCTTTAGCAATTCATGGGAGGTTTTCAATCTTCCAAATCCTTCTACTTAGTAGCCTAGATCTAGATAAGATAAGATAAGATAAGATAAGATAGATATACTTTATTAATCCACAAGGGAAATTTTGGTTGGATTCACCAGTACAACATTTCAACAAAGACATGGCACAGACATGAAGAATGTACACCGTATGATCATTCCAAGGGACACACAATATCATAGCGCACACCTCACTCACAACAAAAGCTTACATAGATAGATACACACAGTTTGTACTTCTGAGCACTTCAACTCTGTCTCTCTCCCTCTCCTCTCCCTCCTTCTTCTTTTCT
>JAUKPP010126311.1:0-15231 GCA_032273245.1 Phyllaplysia taylori
AATTCACTTTGCTTCTTTTTCAGGCTGGGTAATCATGGTGTTGCTTATTTTCCAACATTGCATAATTTCTGGGAGCCAACAAAGTAATGATGGGAATTAAGTACTGTAAACTTTGTTTCTTTTTCATGTGGACTTTTTCTTTTTGCAAAATTGAGACAGACCAGTTCCGTGAGGTTTTAATTCTCGTGAATTTCTCAGTTACTAACGAGATATTGTCGTAGCAAGGAAAGAAAGAAGAAGGAAAGAAAAGAAAATGACACAAAGCCCACACATACATTCCAACAGTGCCACACGTTTGATTGAACTTTCAAAAACTTTTATTGAGAATAAGATAGCATGGTGTTATGCCCCTTTCGCAAGCTCGTTCACTGATTTTTTTACACTGTGTTCTTCTGAAAATTTAGTGCGGTTCCTATTTTCGCATATTTTTTTCAAAATTCACAAAAAAACGCAAAAATTAAAACCACGCGAAAAAAACCACTTTACGGTAATCAATTGAAGCCGAAACTCACTGGGATTTCAGCAGTAAAAATTATTGATTTCCGATTCTGATACTTGATGGAGAAAAACAAGAGATATCGGCAATTACTCGCCTATTCTCAACTCATGATGAGTACTCAAATTATGCGGAATTGGGTAACACGACAAATTCCAGCCCTTGTACAAGGAGACGTAGATCTGGGACAAGTTTTACGATCCGAGTAGGGCTCAACAGAGGGTTTCGAGCAATGGCAATTGTACTAACCGTAAAACAAAGAGATGCGCATTTTATTGTTTTCATGCGTACTGCTGACAGCTTTGCGCACTAGAATACATAATTGCTTACAAGTGGGCAAGTCTGATAGCACCCACTCCTGTATAAACAAAACTCTCTGTGCTCAACAATCCATTCTATGACCCTAATAGACCTTGCAGCTTTCTGAAAACAACATCACCCCTACCTGGGAAGCATAAAACTAAAACCTTCACATACCGGTACTGACAAGATCTTTCCCTGTCTATGGCCAGGTACCTCTTTACACTATTCTCACTATTAAGCATAATGAAAGAACTTCTGAACTGAATCTCTCCTCCAGAAGTAATTCATTAGAAGCCTTCCTTATAAAACCAACCCTATGTCTTCTTACATAACTACCTGAACATCTCGCAAAGTTTACTATGGGTTTCTCCCACGCATGATGTTTTTTTCAAAGATTTCCTGCCATCTCATAGGTCACTTGGAATTTGTGGAAGCACATTTGGACATAACTTGGGGAAGATACTAGTTGCTCTTGCTTGTTGTTTTTTGTTTTTGTTTTTACTACCCTTGCAACACCGTAAGGTCATTTTAGAGGTGGACTTTTTCGACCCTGTGTGTAATGACCCATGTGGGCTGAGAAGGACACAACAACCCACCAAAGACATAGGAATATTTTCCGACGCAGGGATTAACTACAGTCCTCTGCGTGATAGGCGAAGAGCCTAACCATTACACCACTGACGTTGGTGCAAAGTGTGTGAAAAAAAAGGAGACAGTATATTTCAAAGTAGGTAACCTGTTCTTGCAACATCACTGAAGGTGACAAACTGAATCTTAAATAATAATAATAATATGGAACATAAAAATTTGTTCATACCATAATGATGTCCCTCCTGACAGAGCGCAATGGATTGCCATCAAGTACAATAGCTTTGAGAGGCACCATAGTGCCTAAAGCAAAGGGTAAACTGGGGAAAACAAAACAGCTTTTAAAAAATTCTACTCAAGAGTAAATCTAAAGCATTGGTAAATTTGAAATAGAAGAAGTCAATTCCCAAACATTTTTGTAATCTATGGGTTGGAGACAAAATGCCAATTTTCTAGACATGGCAAAATATTAAAATTTGGACCTTCACATATTTATTAAAATTTGGACCTTCACATATTAACTTTACATAAAAACCACAACCTTTGTTTAAAACAAACAATATTGCAATATTCTCAAGCTATATACTGTACCCAATAATCACAGCAAACTATGTTCTTGCAGTTTACAATGATAAGATAAAGGAGACTAGATGGGTATACATGAACACATATTTGAACTTTTGCCTACCACACAGAGGACGATAGTTCAATTCCCTCCGAGGACGAACCTCTCCATCTCTCTACCTGGATGTTGTGTCCTTCTCAGCCCGAGTCCGCCCTGACAGGCAACAACCCACATCTAAAATGACAAGATCTGTACAACCAAACCAAACCAAAACTAGCATTCCCCCTTTTGAGGTTAGAGCAGCCAAAGAAGCTGGTGCTTCTATAAACAAATAACATCAACTAATCCCATGCCCCTTTGTTCACTCACATGCTGATATCGTTGTTGGTAAGGTCCAGTCTCTCCAGCTTCTCCAGCACCGTGATTTCATCCGGAAGTTTCTGCAGTTTGTTGTCCCGGATGTCCAATGTGGTGATGGACTTGAGGTGTTCCAGATGCTCGGGACTCAGCCCTTTAATGTTGTTGTTACCAACCAGCAACTCCTGAGATACACACAGAAAAGAGGCTTTCGTTTGGTTTGCTTTGATTTTTTTGTTCAATAATACATAAACAATAATAATGATAATAACGGATTACATTTATTCTATTGCCCACTTTAATCACGATGAGATGCTCAATATGCATAATGATAAAAAATTTACACATATTGATTTCGATGCGGAGGCATATGATCTAAACAAATAGATAGTAAAAATGTACACATTGCCTACCTCCATAATATATCAATGCATTATTCTACCTTCACAACATGCAATTGTTTTGATAAAATGATACAAATCAGTAAAACATACAGATGGACAAAAAGCATGAAACACATTACAAATCTTGCATTGGCCTGTCTTGACAAGAGTTACCTGGGACATTTGGTTTGGCTTTGATTTTATGCCCCTTGTAACACCATAGTAAGGTCATTTAAGAGGTGGACTACTAGACCCTGCCTCTCAGGATCGACCCAGGCTAAGAGGGACACAAAAAAACACACAGCAGAGAACGAGGATGTCTCTACAATAGAGAGGAGAAAATCATACCGGAGAAACATTTTTTAATTTTTTAGTCTGACAGACTACGCAAGTGACTGCACAAAACCAGCCGCCTCTAACCTTGAGCTTAGTGCAATGCCGGAGGACAGGTAGATACTCCAGTCGGTTGTGGCGGAGATGTAGCTGCTCCAGACCTAACAGCTGGCCAAACTCTTCTGGGAGGTTCAACAGCTCATTGTGGGTGGCGTCAAATGATACCAGGCCTAGAACAAAATGTAATAAGGAGACTTAAGAAAGATTGACATATATATATATAGCCTAGTTCTTTACTGTTAACACTTATAAGACAAAGCTATTTCTTAAGGTTTTCTTTTATTGTTGGTTTTTATGCTGTATCAAACACTAAAAGATCAAAGGTCACTAACTGTAAAAAGTAGAAAAGGACAAGAGAAACTATCAATTGCACAAAGAAGAAATAATAAACTATATGAACTAAACACACATAGAAAAAACTACTGAAGAAATAAAATCAAGTCATTGTAGAACATTAAGAGAGAAACACATTTGGATACCATTCTCTTTTGTGCTTCTAATGTGCATGACTGAAAAGGAGATGATCTAACCTATAATATTCATAAGGAGAGAGATTGAAAGCAATTCAAATCCATGGAAATAATACACCACAGGTATATGAAACACAAATCTAAGTTTACGTATCAATGAAAATCTTGTTGCCATGGTATGTAGTGCATTTAAAACAAAATCATGGAAATCTCTCTATCATCGGCTACTTGTAAGTTCTGACGGAGTGTGTGCTTAAGGAACATCTAGGAATTTTTAAGAACATAATTTTTTTCAACAGGTGAATTTTTCTTTCTTTTATTTTCTAATTGCATGCCGTGCCTAATAACACACATCATTCAGTGATGCCCTAAGCCTCAATATTATTTTTAAAAATGAATTTTTTTCTCACAGCATTACTAGAAACAATATAGCCTACATTTTACAGTAGAGGATGTAGGCCTACAGGGTGTATTTTTTACATCGATTGATTCTAAATTGATATAACTCAAAGATGGTACGAGATAGAAACATTCTGTTCTCTACCGATTACACCTCATTCATTTAAGTTTTTTGGAACCAAAATCAGTCGATTTCATGAACATACTGTGCGACAGCGCCAGTTTGTGTGAACAGGCCCTGATTTTTAGCATGCAGTAATGATGCTAATCTGCCATTTACCATGCGCCTCTTGTCCTTTTACAAAGGAGATCATGCACCTGCAGTTCTGAGAAAATTCCAATCCAAAACTCAATCAGAACTTGGTATCAAAATTTGGTACAAATAGGTCCTGTGAATGGCTACAACAACGAAGATAGTAAGAAGTGAACATGCGACTTACTTTGTGCTCAATCAATTGAAAAAGACAACTTCATTTTGATACTCCCAGAAACATCCATCTCTTTCTAACTTTAAAGAAGAAAACTTAAATTTTGTTTTCGTAAAACATGAAGCCAGAGCTTGTTATACATAAGTCCTTCTGGAAAAACAGTTTTAATAATCTTTTATTTGCCTTATGATGTTTCCTAGCAGTCCTTCTCTTTGGTATGCCAGTGTGCTGTTTTCACGCCATGGCCTAAAAAGGGCTTTGTTCTACTAACTCCTTTTCAAAATGCCTTCTCCAGCAACATAATCTAATTATGTATCCCAGAAAAAATCAAATGGACAGTGAATGATGTGCAAAAAAACGTTTACTATTATCTCTTACCGTTTTTCAGTTATTCAAGTTTAGAATCGATCAATATAAAAAAAACACCCTCTGTACATTTGATGGTAGACGATATTCTAAAAACGCTTTGTCTCACATCATGTGACCAGTGCAACATATTTTTTAATGTGAATCAGAAAAGCTGGACAAAGCCTGAATTCCAGTTTTATCAGGCAAAAGGGTATCCCTGGTCATTCTCTGAATATCTTAAAGTCACTAACCGCTAAGGGCACCAATATCAGGGGGCAGATGAGTCAGCTTGTTGTGAGAAACATTAAGAAACCTCAGTCGACAAAGTAGACAGATATAACGAGGCAGAGAAGAAATCAGGTTGTTTGAAATGTCCTGCAATATGAACAAGATGAAAAGACTCAAATTACTTACAAGGTAACAAACAAGACATTTGTAACCTAAAAAATCCATTAATAGAAGTAGTTTAAGTGTAACTACAAAATTATCAAAAACCAATGGCAATAGTGTACAACAAAAGCATCAGTGCTAGATATCTCTTCCTATAAAAAATAATGAAAACATAACTTAACTAGCAATAATTGCAAACAAAACTTAATGAAAATAGAGTATGATTATCAAATCAAATTTCAAAATATGAAAAAAATTGAACTGGTTTTCTAACCCATCAACGAACATTTTATGTCATTAAGGTTCCCATATCTTCCTAAGTAGTTCATGGATGTTTTCAATAATTATAATGATTGCATTTCTATGGAACATAACTCTATCTCAAAAGTAGGCTCTGTGTGCTTTATAATCAATTACTACAGTAGACCAAAGTGACTGAAACCTTCTCATCTTCCTGGGAAGTATACAATGCAAGCTGCCATTTTAATAATCCTGAGCAGTAACATACCGGCAAGATCATTTGTCTACAGCCAGGTACCCATTCAAACGTGGGGGGAAGTGAGGAAAATTCATGTAAAGTGCCTTTTTCAAGGATACAACATTGGGCCCAAGCTGGGATTTGATCCTGCAACCTTCTTATTTCGGGCAGCCATTTTAAGGTAACTCTACATTCATAGTGTACCCTAGGGGACACCATTTCTGAACATTTCACTGTGTTTGATGATTCATAACAGATAAAAGGCACACTTTAAAAAACTAAGCAATTTTCACATGATTGTGTGTCATAACAATCAAATGATAATTGAGGAGAAAATATTAATGAACCCAAAACAGAATCTCTTCCTTTTTTGTTCATCTTGTACTTGTGCTGCATAGCGTCACATCATTTCTGCTAAAACTAAACCAACCGATATAGAGAAGTTGACAAAACTCACTAATTGATCTAGACTTTTAAGGCTGCAGACATCCTCACAGATAGAAGTAAGTTGATTGTGCTCTACGTGTAGGCTGACCAAGTTCTGCAAAAGGCCCACATGAGGGGGTATCTCACTCAGCTTGTTACGGCTGTACGGAGAGATTGGGACAGTTAGCCAAAAAGTTTTATGGGAAAGCCATGGAAAAGTGCAAAAGGTGAAAAAAAAACTCAGGCTATACTAAGTAGTGGAAAGAAACAAAAGAAAAAGAGGAAAGATCTATCCAACTTAGAACTCAGAATAAAAACAGATCATAGCTTTTTACATGATAATGACATACACACTAGAAGGAAGCATCAGACTAGAATGATAGCACTAGTGGTTGAAGAACATGCTGCAGGCTACACATGTCATCTGTTTCTCATTGTGCCTACTTAATTTTGTTCATTTCTATGAGCTTTAAAAAAAGACACACAGCAACCCCTCCCCCCACCCACCATACACACACAAAAAAAACAACCCAAAGAAAAACAAAAGCACAAACACTCTAGCTTATTGTCAACAAAGAGGGGTTGGAGTAGAATTTGCTAATAGTTATAGCTGGTAAATTATGGGCATTGCAGAGAGAGATATGTACAAAACAGTGTGAAGCTTAAAACTTTGTTGCTGTTCTTAGTTTTGCTAAAATGAAAACCAGTCTTAAACGGCACCCCTAACAAAATTGAGTATGTACAAACCTCATGTCTAGTTTTTGAAGATTTTCAAGAGAACCAATAGCTTTTGGCAAACTTGTGAGCTGATTATCATGGACCTGAGGGAAAATTAAGAAACACTTTTATTGTAACATGCAACCTGAGAGAGAGAGAGAGGCAATAAAGAAGCTGAGTAATTTGAGAGTTGTTGCTTGCAAGATTGAAATCTTTAAATAATTCTATCAAATTACTGGCAATAGTTCAGTCCCATACCAAGTGGAAAAACTTAGGGTTATTTTTAGGCAGTGAATTTGCCCCCTTTTTCGGGGAATCCTGCTGGGGTTTTCTAGGTTTTTTTAAACGAGTCTGGGGCAACTCTATGTGTGTGTTCATGAATGGCTATCAATTATGACTTTGCCTTGTGTACAAATTAGTAGACAGACATGCCTATGAAAGTCACAAAATAATTCACTGCATATAATGTACTTCATTATTATTTTTACCAATGCAAGGCATTTCATTTGAACACAGAAAACGAAACACTCTAAACGAAAACATTGTAAAATTAATTCTTCAGTTTTCACAATTACTTACATCTAGCACTGTAAGAGCACCCAAGTTCCTTAACCCTTCTCCAATAGAAGACAAGCGATTTGAAGCAAGTATCAGTTTGGTGAGGTCTGCCACCTCCCACCATTTGTCATCCGTGTTGTCAAGCGAAACAGACTTTGCTTCCTCCGGTACGTCTTCCTGTATGGTCCAAACGTTGTCTGGAATTATCTCCAATCCTCGCTGGCTAAGGTTCAGCACTCCCGTGCGACGTGCAGATTTCAGAATGGATGGATGGACAGAGTCAGAGGGGTGATCAGATCCTGTTGAAAAGCCTCCAAAACCCCCTCGTCCACGTCCTCCTCTGCCTCGATTCATTCGGGACATTGTGAAGCAGCTTTTCTACACCTGTGTCAGAGCATCAATACAAATAGTTATAAAGTAGAGCCTACAAAAGATCTTGATTTAGATCAACAAAGGGGAAGCCAAGAAAAAATTATTGCTGATTCGCCAAAACTTCATTACAATTTTCGTTACTCAAATTGTCAAATCATCGCATATTCTTTTTAGTACTATATTCAAATTTATGCAAGGCGAGACTGTGACTTCCCTCACTGGTTGAAGAGTGAAATCCCCAACATTCACTTCACACAAATTTGGAAATTGTAAAAAAAAAGACAGAATTATTCAATTATGTCCAATTATATATATATTATGTACGTATGTTGCCTCAAGAAGACACAGGGGCTGACTTGGCATAGCACAAACTTTCTAAGTTTCCTATCAAGGGTAGGAGAATGGCCTGGACGGAAACTTTATTTGACTCCCTTTCGATTCCGTCTTAGACAGGTTCGACTGTACTGTCTTTGCATCAGCCAGTTCATTCGGCCCTATCCTATTGAGAAATTGAATTTGAAAAATTGGGTGGGAGGGTTGAACTTTTAGTTGAACTGTATGAGTGTCCTAGCTCTATGACTAGAATTTATACATTGCGTCTTTTCTAAACCTGCAAACACTAGAAACTGACTAAGACTAAGAGTAAAGAGGCATCATGAGTCACTGTGTCGGCGGGTGGTGGTGAGAAGATAAGAGACGGGAATTTGCCTAACCAAAACTTGCCCCAACAAACAAACGGCAGAACGATGCTTTCCCCTCCGCAGAAAAAGATGGATCCCCTGACTACAACTTAAGAATATAAATCATTCATTTCTTTACATCTTTCATTAAACGACCAATGCTGTCCCTGGCTCTAGACAAGTTCTAGACAAGAAACAATGTTTGGAGCCTTACCACATAAATGAAAGTATTGAAAGTGGACCTGCTCTACTCTCACTCTCAGCCGGCTGACCTGAGGAATCCGAAAGTTCATTAATTTGGCTATATCAACACAATCAACCAAAGGGGAATAACTGTAACTAAGAAATAACAGATAATAAAGAGTCTGTGCAGAGTCGCTTCCCCAGACTAGAAGCACGATTTGCGTCAGTCTTCTGTGTCGAGTAGGCTTTCGCAAAAACGTATTTCAATTCTATAGTCCGTACCAGCCTCCGTGAGCACCGTTTTACGGGAATAACTTTCCTAATTTTTTTTACTGATCTCAACCAAATTTGGTATACATTGTACATATATTTGGTTTGGCCAGGAGTCTTGGTTGGCATTTAATTTTTTAGTGAGTAGGCTACGTTACGGTTGAAGGGTACTTTCTTCTTTCTCTATACATTGCAAAGAACTGAATTTTTACAATATTGATTTGTAATCATGGGAAGTACGGCGATCTGGCATTTTGCATTTTGCAGCAGGGAGGAGAAAAAGCACTGCCGCTGAACGTGGTGCGCATTCCCAATCATAATGAATAAATGCTTTTCTATTTTTATCTTTGATGCTGTATCACTTCATTTCTTCATTGTTTCAGATGAGGTCTAAAATAGCTGAAATTTACTTGTTTGGAAGTATCCTATGCTGCTGTAAAAAAATCAGGAGAACAAGACCCCCGGGGAATATTGCACATGCCAAGTTTAAAATTAATCTGTCCAGTGATTAATATTTTATTCCTGAAAAACGGTACTCGCGGGGGCTGGTCTGGACTATAAGTTAAGTCTTTGTTTACAGTCCCGTAAGGACAAATTATACTTCTCTACATTTAGATCTAGAGTGTAGGTCTATAAACCTCAAAATTGCAACACACAAGTTTGTTTGCATCACATTTTACTAAATAATTTTCTCATAAAGCTGATACCGTAATTTGGTATTCAAATGATTGAAAAGGCGGAAATTATTTTAAAATGACGTTAAGTGGAAATAATGGAATTTGTCTACCGTGTCAAAGAAGCTTCATCATACTCATTACTCATATATTTTGAAAGCACCCGAGTCCTTGTCGCGAGTCCTAGAAAACAAATGTCCCTGCTGTCTTTTTGTTAGTCAAGTAAAAACAAACACACATTTCACATGTGAAACATAGGACTAATTATAATAAAAGGCCCATTATTGTGTTGCCTTGACTACATGACATGTACTTTCTTTTGCTGGATGTGGGAAAATTATATAAGGTAAGATAATGAGATTCTAGAATTGTCTTTTTAAGAGGAAATTTTGGGTAACCATCACTGCCTTTATGCTTGCTCCCCCCCCCCCCATCCCCTTGCACCTCTCGCTTGCTCTCTCTCTCTCTCTCTCTCTCTCTGTCTCTCTCCTCTCTCTCTTTCACACACACACACACACACACACACACACATGCAAACACACACACACAATCTCTCTCTCTGCATCTCTCAGTCTCAGGTATAGGCCTACCAACACTAACAGACCTAGGATGACCTGGCGACGCACAGTAGAGGCTGAAATGAAGTCCTGTAATCAGTCATGGGGAATGTTGTCTAAGATGGCCCAAGACAGACAGAGATGGCGATCGTTCGTTGCTGCCCTAAACGCCACATGGCGTAAAGGGTAGTAAGAAGAACACTAACATACCTACGCACGCTTGCAACATACAACACCAACACACACGCATCAAGTCAAACACACGCCTGCGCGAGCGGCGCGCGCACACACACACACACACATACACACACACACACACACACACACACACACACGCGCGCGCGCGCGCGCACTTGAATATACAAATGTATTGAATTCCTGAGGGCCAATAATCGTCTGCAACATTAAACCCTGCTTGAAGTCAAGAGCAAAAGGGAACAATTCGCATGCTTTGAGTCTTCAGTAGGCAATGATGATCGACCTCGAAAACAATCTGCTGATTCTCCTCCCCTCCTCTTTTTCTTCTCCTCCTCCTCCTCCTCCTCTTTTTCTTCTCCTCGCCTCCTCTTCCTTTTCCTTCTCCTCCTTTTCCTCATAGGCTAAAATAGCGAAATAGATAGCTTGTTTCTTCTCCTTGATTGTTTAAATCGTTATGATTTTACTTTCATTTGAAAATATTGTTTGTAGGCATTCATTTATAATATTAATTAAAATTTTATCCTTTTGCCAACTAATCCAGGCCATTTCTCTTCATTTGTTTTGTAACCTCTGTAGAGATAAAAAATAGTTTATGTTTTGTATGTTTTCTTTGTCATGGGAATTTTACTGCTAAATTTTGTTTCTGAGAGCCTTGATTCTTCATTGAGTTTACCTTACATACGCTGCTAAGCAAAACAATCGAGGGCAAGTGTCAGCGCATCCTACTAAGAAAACGCACAGAGTGAGAGTGAAATGATTCATTACTGATGACCTGTTTCAACTGTTTGTGCTCGAAGCATGAAGTTCCAGGAAAGCTGTATTGAGGCTGCATAGCTATGAATGAGACACAGTTATAATACGATCCAGATTCAATTAAAGAAGGTAACCTAGTCCTAGGCCTAGCTAGAAGAGGCCGGATCCACCAACTTGGTGGATTCCACCAAGCAGTTGATGAAGCAGATCGGGTCAAGTGGGAAAAAAAAAAGGTCTTGTTACAACTAACAGATAAGGTTTTATGGTTGAAATCAGAGTTGGGACTAGAGTGAGGGTTAGTAAGGTTAGGATTTAGGGTTAGAGTGAGACCCTTTAGAACTCTAATCTAACACTTTTCCTTCTTTCTCGTTGTCACTGACCCGATCTGCTTGGATTTTACTGGTAGCTTAACCCAAGCTAATAAAACAGTAGCAGTAACACTTAACAGACTACTCACCTGACTACTGACTACTGACCCGATTGAATTGTTATACTGAGCCGTAGGCATACCACTGAGATTAGATCTCTACCACCAGGCCCAGGTCTATTTTATTTGTTGTTGCTATTGATTCTCTTCTCCTTTTTCCTACTTTTCTACTAACTTCTACTTCTTACTCACTCTTCCTTCTTACCCTCCTACTGCTACTACTACTAGTACTAGAGAGATTAGACCTAGAATAGAGTGGCTAGAGAGGCAGACTGGCAGAGGGCTGAGAGGCCAGACCCAAGCAAATCGGGTCAACGGAAGTTTAATGAAAACAAAAGTAAAAGTATAAGTCTACTCACAACCAACAAGGTTAGGGTTCCAGGCAGTAGACAGGGTTAGGGTTAGGACTAGGGTGAGGTTTTTTAGTTCAGATTTAAGGTAGTTAGAGTTAGACCCTAACTCTAATCCTAACACTGACCATTTTCCTTCTTTCTCATCGTACTCACCTGATCTGCTTGGAGTCTACCGACCTAGATATAGAGGATACACTACATCTATCAGTCGCTCTTGTAAATTTACAGTCTACATGCTAGCCTATGACAACCTATGTATCAGTATGTCTATGTTATGTACAAAGCCCCCAGTTGGTCCTATTGTCGGCCGTCTATGTATTCGCAGGCAGTGGTAATCTATTTTGCCAAAAGAAGCTGAAAGCAATATTTGGGCATGCTCAAGGGGCTACCCCCTATTTCTTAATTAGTCATAGAGGTTATTAAAAACATAACCGAAATACCCAGTGAAGAGCAATCAATGGGTGACAGCACTTCCTATAAAAAAAACCCTGACATAATTTGACATAAATAAAAAATCACAGCGAAGTGCAGTAGCCTAAATAGTACTGTGTGCTCGGTTGATTGCTCCGTGTCGCCTTCACATCTGATAACAATTCCTAATTAAAATTAGTTTCTTTTTTTTTTTTGCCCCGTGGAAAATAGGTGTGATTGGAACAAGGAGGATGCTAAATAGCATCGAAATAGCCTATATTCCAATAATAGTGCATTTGACCCAGCCTTGGGACGGACCAAGGTGGATCGGGTCAACGGGACCAAAGGTCTCACAGTCTCATCACAATCAACAGGTAGATTTAGGTCAGATCCACTTGATGCGGGAGTTTACCTCATCAGGCTTTCGCAGCCAGCATTATTCCAAACCTCTCTCGTAACTAACAGGATATAACACAGAGGAAGCCTATATTTTACCGCAATTTTAATATCATCGAACACTTCACATGGTTTCTTTCTGTCGTGAAACAAGCATTCACAGGCTTCCCATCTGCCATTGTTGTTTACATTTTACATCACTATGACCTGGTAGTAAAGGCGCTAGTTGACGAAATTCGAGGACTTAAGTTGCGACTTCCTTTGCGACATGGTTGAGGAAGTAAATGGATTGTGCATCGGGTAGAACGACTTTTAAGTCAGACTTAGCTTAAGTAGTGTGTAAAATTCTCTTCTTTCTAACTCGTCATAAAATTTGTACATCCCAATACTGGATGTCATGTCTGCAGTCTGCATCTCTAATGTCTCTAGTAGATATGTAGGCTAGACTCTCTCTCGAGCTAGTACTATAGTATAAGTAGTAGTAGTAGTGGTAGTACTGACAGTGACAGTTCTGTGTACAGTTTTGCCTGGGCTAGATGGGGTCCAGGGAGGATCTACTTCTGGCGGTCAGCCCTAGGCTTAACCCTAGTACTACTAACTACTACTACGCCACTACCTTCTGGCCATGGCTTAAGCAGTCTAGCTCTCGCCCTGACTTTACTTTAATTCTACATACTGATTATTTGCACTCGGTTTCTTTTCCCAACATCATGCAGCCCAATGAAAATGACGCATATAGTCTTGTGATCACGACAGGGTGACGTTTCTTCTCATCGTTCTCACGGTGACAGCTGCCGTGGCTGAAACTCGGCAAACTGCTTGGATTCCTTGTGCTTTAACGACGTGTATGGATAAACGGTCACAAGTCATATAGATCTAGGAACAGGAAAGTTCACTCTACTTACCAGTGTTTGTTCAAAGATCCTCCGATGAAGCACTCGCGATCCACAGACCCCTAACTTTCACAAACACTCCCGGATAAACAAATTAAGGTAGTCCATCCAAACAAAAACACTGTCACAATATTATATCCTTTCTTCTGATTGGGTGTCAAGTTTCACTGAGACTGAGATCCTATGATAGATAGCTCAGTAGACCTTCGACGATTGCCAAAGATTGAAGGGTGTCGAGCGAGGAACTCCCGGCCGAAGAAAAGCTGAGTGTACAAATCAGGCCTGGTTTTCGACTGAACACTGCCACACGCACACCAAATAAATATTTATTTACACAAAAACTACACAAATGTGTAGAAAATTCAATTCCCTTTCTTGAGATGTATACTCAACTCACAGACACAACAACCAGGTGCAAATTACATATGACACAACAACTGGGTGCAAATAACACATTCATGACACCCAGAAAACACTGATCGTTGTCTTTGCTTTCAAGTTTATGCAGTGTTAGAAGAGTATTCTTATTGTTTTTTTCAACTTGTAATTGTTACATGTCCTCAGCCATCAAGAATGCCGACTGGGAGAACCAATGCATCTGCTTTGCTGCAGAAAGTGAACAGCCAACTTCGGGGTGAGCGTGTGCCCTTAAAGACCAAAGAGGAAGATGAACTTGCTGTAAGTATTGTCACAATAGATTGTTAGACAAAGACTGGATTAGCTCTTTTTTAAAACTTTAGCTAAATATCTTATGATAATAATGATAATAGATTGCATGTATATAGTGCATTTCCCGGCTAGAAAGCAAGCTCAATGCGCTTTACAATCATTATTACATCAGCACAGCAAAGTCATTCGGAAATCTTCTCAACTTCCTGGGAAGCATACAGTACAAGCTGCCATTTTACAGACGCTGAAGCACTACCACACGGACAAGATCTTCGCTGTCTATAGCCGGGTACCCATTCACACCTGAGCAAAGTGAAGAAAACTTGTGTAATGTACCTTTGCCAAGGACACATGTTTGTTTGTTTGTTTGGGGTTCTACGGCTCCATTGACACTCTAAGGTCATTTCGGCGCCAAGGACACAATGTTGGGCCGAGCCAGGATTCGAACCAGTAACCTTCCGAGTAAGAGTCCTGCAGCTTAAGAACTAGACTACCGACGCCACACCATCTTTCCATTTTCTATGACCTGTTCAGATAACAAACATTAAGGGAACTGGGGTAGGCTACCTCTGTTTACAGGCATTGTTTTCCTGTTTCCACAAAGCCCCCTTGGCTGACTTTGAGACGTCGACATTTTCTAAATAGAGCAAAAAGTAATAATGAAATGGTAATGTTGAAGATTGGACACACCTGAGGGTGGAAAGGATAGCTTGCTCAAGACAGCAAATAACGAGAATCGCTCTCTGTGGCATGCACCCTGCCAATATTGAAAGGCGTTGATGATGACGATTATAATTAATGACAATAAAGAACAACAGTTCAGCTTTAAGATTTCAGCATCATATACTGCATAATGAGATTGTGAGGAAAAAGGCTGGACGGGATAGCCATCTTTGCGCTTACAATGTGGCCTAACTTATTTTTTGCACTTCTGAGATAGTTGAAGAAAACAGGCTTGGCCTCGGTCTTTTTTACACGTTAAAAGTCACTATGGAAATGTTAGATTTTAGGTTTCAGGTTTCAGTTTGGTTTATTAGGCCCATTGGCCAAAAAGTCTTTACATTGCATTTCCGAAGAATGGGTGTGAATGCAATCA
>JAUKPP010126422.1:0-15231 GCA_032273245.1 Phyllaplysia taylori
CAAAAGTGTTTCTCGGCGCCGAAATGACCTTATAGTGTCGATGGAGCCGTAAAACCCCAAACAAACAAACAAACAAAGCATACTTTTGTCTCACAACAAAGAAATCCTTCTCTTCGGTGCCATAAAGTCGTAGGGCTCATGGCAGTATGTAGGCCTACATGTATAGATGTATTAGTGTATACCAAATGAAAAATGAATGATTTGGAAAGTTGTGTGGATAATGATATTAATGCATTTATGTACGGATTTTTTGTCGTGTGGGGTGGAAAGGAGCGAAATTTTTGTTGTTGTTGAAATAACATAACAGGTAGCTTGAGGCTATAACATAGAGAGAGAGAGAGAAAGGGTGAGAGAGAGAGGGGTTACTACTACTATTGGTACAATGTGTGAAGAATACATGTGTGTGTCCTTTGACATCATTAGCCGTGCTAACATTTTGTCTTTTTAGTGTCAAAAGATGCAGATCAATTGGCCCCAGATGTGGTGTCATTCAATCTTGTGTGTACTACTGCATTCCAATGTGCACCTCACAGGGGGCTGCCGGGCATTACTTTTGTGATGTGCTGAATAAATCGGACACCTTTCTGACGAATACATGTAGTTTTTGTTGTTCATTGGTTTTGGTTTTACATCCCTTGCAACACTGTAAGGTCATTTTAAGAGGTGGGTTACTTTGACCCTGCCAGACAGGGTTGAGAGGAACACTACATCCCAACAGAGATACTTGATTTAAAAACTGTCCAATGTGGAACTCGAACTCCCATCCTCTGTGTGATAGAGGTAGCCGAAGAGCTTAGCTGTTATACTACAGACAGTGGTGATGACAATTGTGATGCAGCCAGCAATTTTCAGTCGGAAGTCGCAGTCACTGTTTCTGAGATATCGAGGTCAAAAGTAAAAAAATCGATTTTTTATAAAAACTTATTTTTTTTTATAATTGTATTCTTTGTCAATTTTTCTACATATTCATGGCAGAAAACATATTAAAACAGCTTGTAAACTTGTTTTTTTAAATTGTTTTGTGAACCCACTGACTTACTCAGAGCGGGACAACAATTTGGTTGAAATTCGGCTTTTTTTTTTTATAAAACAAACCCTCCTGATAAGAAGTAGGCCTACTTTACTGGACCGTAATCAGAATGTAATTAAGAGCAACATTTTTTTTTACCCAGCCTGACTATGACTACTTTAAAATACCTAACAGTAGCCTTGGAATCTGTGTGAGACATGAAAGTTGCAGTGTAGGGCTCTTAAAGCCATAGTTATCCTGATTATTTTTTTACCTCAACATTAGATGCGATTTTCTCAAAACAAGGTTTGCTACGGTGGGTGTCTTTGAACGTCGATATCTCAGATTCTAGTTATCCTTTTTAAAATCTGCAAAAACCAAGTTGTTCAGAATTGATTGCTCTTTAATACGTATATATCTCTATATGCTTAAAAATCGACTTCAGACTGACAATCCCCTGTTGTCACACAATTATTATACAGTAGAACTTACATTATATTCTCGACATCTGTTATTAACTTGACTTTTGGCTAAGTCGAATTCCCAACTTTTTCTTTATTTACCATATATATCAACATCCCTTATATTATTAAGTTGATTTTCTGTTTACTCAGCATGATTTCAATAGTCCAAGCAATGTCGACTTATGCTGGTTTTACTATGAATATGTGCTAAAAACGCGATGAAATCAGGTGCTGGCCAATATTGGGACATTTTGAGTTATTATTGGTATATATTGACCCTCATATGTTTCTCTTTCTGTCAGTGAAGAAATTACCTGTTTATCTTGTATCGAAATTAAGATATGTTTATTTGCGATTTTGATAAAGCCTCAGTCACCCACTATCAGAAAGGGGAAGTGACGAGAATGCCCATCAGTAATTGGCAGTTTTCAAAATTGCAGGAATGATAGGACCAAAGCAAATCTGCCATATTATCTGTATTATATCAAGGGAGATAAGGAAGGATCAACAAATTGTTGATTACTTAAATCATGGGTTTTGTCCCTTGACAGAAATTACAAAAACGAGGGGTTCCTCTCCCACCCAGTATAATTTAGTCTTTTTAAAATATTTTTTTATACTGTACTACTACATGTACATGTATATATTTTTCTGACCATTCACCAATTTGCCAGAGAGCTCTTCTTGGCATCAGATACTCTGAAAACAGTGATAACTGTTTCCCTTCTTGATGAGCATCTGATTTTATGGAGTTGTACCATATTCCACCAGGTTTTGTTTTGTTTTGGTTTAACGCCTCATGCAACACCGTAAGGTCATTTATGAGGCGGGACCTTCAAATTTTACGTCCTCTCAGATAGGACCGAGGTCAGACCCATGAAAACTCAGAAAATATCCAGGTGAACCTACCCGGATTCAAACCCGGGACCTCCTCGTCTGAAGGCGGGTGCACTCCTGCTCAGATTTCCAGGTTTTGCTTCTGAAGTAGGCCCTAGTGACAACACAGTTTTTTTATGTGACTTATGTCGCAATGCTCATAACATAATTTCCTTAGGAAATAATGACCAAACACTTGCAATCTGACAAGTACTGGTACTGTATTCTTCTAATTTTTTTTCAGTAGCATCTTTTTTATTATGAATGAATCGATGCTGTGGCTTTGACATTTTCAATGACAAACTTGAAGAGTGATAGATAAAATATTTTATCACTCATTAAAAAAATCTTTAAATAACCAAAAATGAACTAGGCAAATGAGAGCGGAGCGATGTAACAAATACGGCAATAAATGACAGGACAAACTCCCAGCAACGTGCGTTATTATTGTTTATTGTTGTTGCTTCATGTGTTGATATTGCACAGGCATATCAGACCATTGCATAAAAGTGAGAAATCATTCCATCAACAATGAACGACACATTGGCATGACATCAAGTTATGTGCATCGATGAACGACGCACGATCATTGGCATGACGTCAAATTATGTGCATCAATGAACGACACATGATCATCGGCATGACATCCAATTAGGTGCATCAATTGTACAATTACAAGGAACTCGACAATACTGATAAAAGGAACAAAATTCTGGAGAATGTTGAGAATGAGAAGAAATCACTGAACCTGTCTCTATGGCAGCCGAAGCACGCATTGAACACATGGAGAGTCTCATCACAAAACGCGTTACAATTACATGGAATGCATTACATGGGGAAAAGAAAAATCCTCAAATTTTAATTATCATTTTGAATATTATAAGGTTAGGGAAAATGAAAACCATAAAAAAAGCAAAGTACATGTAGATTTCCCCTCCCCCCGTCTCCCCCATCCAGAATTCACAATCACAAGTGATTTAACAATTTAAGTGTACCTGATACTACTGGTAGTAAATTCCTGTTTTCTTAGCTTCTTACCCTGAGTGTATAACTACATGTATAACACGCTTTGTGATGAGCTTTCCATGTGTTCTCTTATACAATGTAGCAACAATTGACATTATTATGACTGCCGAAGCACACAAGGATCTTTCACATCCCTGAAAAAAAACACCTCATTACTTCACTCAACACTCCACACACACCACATACACAGGAGAGTTACCATTGAAATTTATAAGGCAATTTCAAGCAAAGTTTCACAGTGGGATCAGTGAAAGGCCCATAGAGATTGTCCTATCTGTACATGTACAAGTTTTGTTCAGTTTGTCTCCCTGAAACATTACACTGCTACTGCCATTCCTTTAGACTCCTCCCATGTCTACAACAGTGGAGGTTCACAAAGAGATTTGAACCCTTGATGCCCACACCAATATCCAGTCATTTCACAAATGAGCTGATGGTGTTCTGGAGTTGAATCCGCCTGAACCATCACTTGGTATAAAAATAAGCTGTAGCCAGTGTAGGCTCACTCTACATGTCTGAAGTCATCTTTCTATCCTTCGTAATCATAATTTGATAAAGGTTTCGCAAGACAAGTTCGACTGCAGACGCTTACTGAGAACTACTTGAAACTACTTCACTTGCAACACTCAAGTCATTTAAGAAACGGACTATCGATACTTTGACTCCGCCTGTTAGAACCAATCCGGGCAAGAGGGATAGATCCCAGTGGAAAGACGCGGATACCTGTTCTTACGCAGGAATCAAATTGTAGTCTTCTGTGTGTTAGGTGAAGAGACTAACCATTACATCACAGACGCCGATCGGCATTTTATGAAGAAACAAACAACAGACAAGTCAAACATGAAGTAAGTACATGGCCAAAACCTACAGACGAGTTTGTCTAGCTCTTTGCTTACACACACAAAAGTACACACAAACTTGTTTCATGTTTCTTGTGCTATAAAATCAAATTTTGGCAGTCAGGAGTCTGCTACTACTACTCTGTGTGATTTTGCACTCAGAAATGCCATTATAAATTAAATGACCAGTCACTGATGAAAAAAATGTCCATACCAACAAGTCACATAAATTTACAGTTTTTCCCCTTGGAAAAAAATTTATTGAGTTGTTGGTCTGGGCCTGTGTTGAAAATTTTTCTCTTACGAATGTCCTAATTCAACACTGATTCATGTATCTTATGTTTTTCACAAACATCAGCTTTTCTTGCCACAGTGGCTAATATCTTCTGTCCTTCTCATAAACTTAAAGAGGGCATCAAATAATCTAAAAATAAAAACAAAACAAAAATCCTGGACAGCAGGAGGCAAAGTTGGAACTTCAATCACGCTGACAAGATATGAACTAGAATGAAAACTGAAAATATACTAAACATCCTGAATTCTGACAAAGGGCAGGCAGTGTCCAGATTAACTTTACTCCAAACAAACTTGCAATCAGGATTGAACCACTACAATATTGAACCACTCTAATCTTACAGTTATAAGCTTTCCACACAACGCAGGTACATACACGCCAGTGACATCGTGTGTGATGAATATATTAAAAATGAAAATGACTTCATTGGTTATGAAAAGAAATGAGAATCAAGATGAGATACTGTACCTTATTTTGTCCTTTGCGCAAAATTCTAAAAATGCTTGAAATATGATAAGGAAAAATTTCAATTTGAATTGCAAGTTGTGAATGTCAAAAGGGGCTTACACTTACACACATCATAGAGGGAGGCTTTTGTACAAGATGATAATTTGCTGCCTGTGGTGAAATGGAAAAAACAGATAAGCTAAACAAGACATTGGGTGAAGAACCTCTCCTTGCTATAGAAGGTAAGACAATGGGCAAAGAAACGTGCACTGGTAATTTTTCTCACATGTTTAGCACAAATCAAAGGGGACTGTTTGGGTAGTCAAAATAAAAATGATACATTTATGTAATTGACTGAGAAAAAAAATCCATTAACCGCTAATACAAAACAAGAAAACTATGACAGAATTCGAGTGTAAGTTATCGTAGATCAGCTGATATTCTTTCCTCTTGATACTACACGTTAACGTTGCCACAAATTCAAATTTATATGTTTTTTAAACTAAAGCAATTTATTTCAACTTTTCATATCTAGTCAAGCTTCACGATGCTCTGCATCCGAATTTATATTAAAATAAAAATTTTCTATTTTCAACATGCAGAAATTTCCCTGCAGATTTCACTTGATCACCATTGAGGAAATGAGACCATGTGTGCTACGAAAGATCTCCTCTGATCGAATTCAGAGGAGCTGTTGAAAATAGAATAAGAAAACATTTCACCATTGTGTCTATAAACTTTAAAACTGCAAAATACTCAGACACAAACTGAATGAATGAGTACAGACACACAAAACAAACAAAAATTCTTTTTTAAAACAAAAGACAACATTCAGTATTCCTATATCTCGGAAACTGAAAAAGAAATGAAAATAATAAACAGAAGAGAAATTTTTTTCCCCTCTTTAACAACGACAATATCATTATAATAATGGAGTTGAGTTCAGGAGCAAAAGAACTCTTTCCTTGAGGGACTTGCCATTTCTGGGTCAACTTGACATGATTGCTTATCCTGGGTAGAACACAAGTTCAATGAATAGAATATAGGAAGCCCAAATCATACACCCGAGATGTTAAACAAAAGCAATGCCCATGTGAAACCCTTAACACTACAATGAAGTAAAAGACATGTACACATGTATATATCGTCACCATTACCTAAGACTATCGTAAGTGAAAAAGTAGCAAAAATCAGTTCGATAGTCTTAAGGAACAGTGACAATATGATGACAGAAAACCTTGGTCTGGTTCCCATGTAACAGTGCAGGTGTTGGATTTATGGGCAAGACAACTCCTCAATTGCTGAAGTCATCTTTACTTTTAGTTTTAGGGCAAGGCTAGATTATTGTCTCCTTCTATCAGAAACAAATATTCTTGAGGAAAATCTGGCGCAAGGGTCTTCTGTTACACAACAAGACAATTTGTGAAAGAAAAACCCTATGTGTTCAGATTTAAAATTGTTGTTTGTATTCTCAAAAAACTAAAACATTGTGTATACAACTTTGGCAATTGTGTAGAGACTATAATGCTATGTGTACCATCCACATCCAGGATTGTCTCAGGGATTCAAGTAAAAGCTGTAACTTGCAGATATAATGCAAAAATGTCATTCACTTCTATATAAAATGTCATTTTGCGTCCTGACCATCAGAGGTCTCACATAGGCCCTATTTCTCCTTTCAAACTCATCCGTAACTTCTTGAACACTGAAACATAGTAACCATACAAAAATCCTTTTTATAAAATGCAACATGTTTACTTTGACAGGCCCTCTCAACATTGTCACACATTAAGAAACAAGGAACTTTTGGATACCTACAAATTTGCGTGAGGTGCGCACTCTGTCTGCCCTATCATCGGGAGCATTTATTCTGCTACCCTACATGTATACGTATTTGTGGAATTATCCCATGTATTCTGCCTTTAACACTTTGTAGTCACACAGGCAGAAGAACAAAGAACCCTACCAGTCACACGCAGCCAGCCAAGATGCGCTCCGGCCTGGTGCATATATACCCGCCGAGTGACTGGCTGGGTGAAGTTAGGTTGGCGTATACATACGCTGGGTGACTACAAAGTGTTCAGCAGCTGCGAATGTTAATATTTTTGGTTTGGTTTGGTTATCAGTTTTACGTCCCCTGCAACACTGTAAGGTCATTTAAGAGACGGGCTACTTCGACCCTGCCTGGGCTGAGAGGGAAGAATCTCAGTAAAAAAAAACCCAGATCGTCCGCGATCGGGGATCGAACCGGGGTCTCCCGCATGACAGCAAAGAGCCTAACCATTACACCACAGCTCCGGTGTTCATATTTCTCATCAGAATATAAGACAAATAGGCCTACTATACTATACACTCCACCAACTGTCTGCAACAGCATCATTTTACAATTCTACAGAAGAGCCGATGAATCATTGCACACGAGCAAGACAACCCAATCTTTCCACATTTTCCTATTCTATCTTTCTTCGTTACCAAACATGTTTTCAGCCCTTGTGTAAAATTGTAAAGTGGCCCTTGAAGGCTTGCTGCACTCAGGAAGGGCCATGCAAAAACTCAGTGCATGTTGCTGCCCAAAAAACTGTTTTTTCCATTTCCAGTGTTCTACAGGGGCGCCAACTAAGCAAACAGTTTTTCTTGAACATTATGTAAGAGTCAATGGGGGTCTCAATTTACAAAGTTAGTGCCATAGTTGGCTCCAGATAGCTGATGTTGTCAGGGGGATCGAGGAAAAGATCTAAAGTTCCAAGCAAATGTTTTATAGAGATATGAAGGTCAAGTTAAAAAAAAAATCAGCTCAACTTGATCAACACAAGCGGAGTCAACTGCATTTCGAATGAAAATGTTTCACGGAATTCTTGAAATGTACCGAAAATTGGCACCTCTAGCAAGTCAAATCTGAATATCTACTCAGATCTACAGTAAACAGATGTCACAGATTCATATTGCCGGGAAACTAGAAATGGAATTGGACAATACTGCCGTTTAAATTTAAAGCCTAGTAGCCTATATGATCTATACAGTAAATCTGTCAGATATAAGTGTAAGGTTTTAGATTAAAACAGCAGAGTAGTTGTGAGGTGAGGCTGGACGTAGCTTCGTCCTGGCGCCGTCGTCATCATCTCCGCTGATTGTCTGGCAGATTGCTGGGCGGATTTCTCACGACGGGTTTGCAGGTCATGGGCTGGGGCGGCTGGTACATGCAGTGTTTGGCCGAAGAGTGGACTTGCTGGATCTTGTAGGACGAGGAAGACTGGACTGCGTAGTGGTGGACGTTCGGACCTTGCGAGGACGACTTGATGGTGTAGGAGGAGGAGGAGGAACTCATCTGTCCGTCCGGGTACTGCGCGACGACACCCGGGGAGGGGGAGGGGGCGGAGGATGGGTCGAAGTGGGATGCTCCGGATGATGATGAGGATGACGCGGCGGAGGAGGAGGGTGGTATGTGGTGGGGTTGAAAGTGGTGGGGGTGATGGTGGTGGAGCATGCCTTGCTGGTTGTGGAGTTGTCCCAGAGTGGAGGAGAGTGGGGCGGAGGCCGAACGTCCGTAGTGCTGGATGGGACCACGCGACGACGAGGAGGGAGCCGCCCCGGGTTTGAGACTAGCCGTGCTGATGGAGGAAAACCCGCTGGGTGGGTGGGGCGACGGGGCTTGGGGGGGCGCTGAGTGCAGAGAATGTTGAGACACGGAACCGGAGTGAGACGAGTGACCCTCGCTCTCCACGGACTGCGGGGAGGACGAGCGAGACAGGTTATCTGCCCCTATCAGCTGTCGCTGGTACTGGTCGATGATGCGTTGACGACGCAGCTTCTCGCTGTAGCGGTAGAAGTCGGACATCTCGTAAGGTTTGCTGACCTCAGTGTGGGGCTGTAAGCGAGTGACAGTGACCAGCGTGCTGGTGGCATGCGTCATCGGGGAGGAAGGACCTGACGACATCGGGGAGCCGGGCCCCCCGGGGGTCGGGGGATACTGAGACAATGGGGATGACGGTGGGGGCGTGTGCGTAGCTGAATCCACTCGGTGGATAGGTATAGAGCGGGGTGCGTTGTCGGGGAAATAGCTCCCGGGCACCGGGCTGGCTTGAGGCGTGGCGTGTCCAGGCGAGCTTGCTGACTGGCTCTGGTACTGGTATGGATGTTGTGGCTGCTGGGGTGGGAGAGACGAGGTGGTGGTCACTCGGTCCAGTCCCAGGGGTCTCTGCTGCAAGTGACCACCTGGCCTCATCGGAGACATGCTCCTCTCCGTCCGCAGGAAGACCGGCTGTGAGGCAGTGTGGTGCGCCGAGGATAGTCCGGCCCCATCGCTGTAATCTCGGCCTGGCTCTCTCGGATGTACGTGCGATACATCAATGTCCTGATATGTACGCTGGCTCGAGCCCTCGTACATCCGCGGGCTGTACATGTGTTCAGACGTAAACGACGCAGGTGGCGGGCCTAATCCAGCGGCACCTGGCTTGTGCCTGTCCTGGTCCGGAGTCTGTCGCCCGTCATCCCACGCCTGGCGGGACGAGTTAGCGGGCAGAGACTTGCCACGCTCGTGGTGGACAGGCACCTCGACCATAACACTCGCTGGACTGGCCGCCCCGTCCCTGCCTCCGTCCCCGAACCCTCTCACCTGATCCTCAAAACCTGGCCGCTCCTCAATATGGCTGTCCAGGTCTCCACCCATGCCAAACTGGCGTGCCTTATAACGAACCGGCGACACATCGCGGTAGATCTCCTGGCGATAGTCTCTACGCTTGCGGTCCAAACTGCCGTAGTGAAGATTATTCCCCGCTGGTCCTGCACCAGTCCGACGTTGGAAAGGTTCGTCCGTCGAAGGGTATTTCCCCGGCCCGCGGTAATGCTGATTCGTCTCCTGGTTAAACTGCGACTGCAAAGGGGAGAGAATTCCCGGCTCGGATGTGGCAGGGGAGCGCAGCTGGTCCGTGCTCTCGTAGTGCGAGGTTCTCTGCGAGTTCACGTTGTACATGTTGTTGGCCGAGCTGAACCCGCTGTCATGACTGCCGTCCAGGCGGAGGTTTGCGGCCACGTTGTGCAGCATTCCTGGACCCTCGCTGCTCGTGTCGGGGTCCGGAACTTTCCGCTCACCCAGGGAAGGAGCTGGATATTTGTGGACCTTACGGCCGACGTAGCTGCCATTGGGGCCGTACGTTGCTGATAGCTGAGGGCTGGAGAGAGAGAGATATAGAGAGAATGATGAATTATAACCACCACTCTTATATTGATATACACACTGTCTCAACAAAAATGTCATCAGTGATTTTAGTATGTATATGTAAAACTATGTAGCCTATAAAATAGGCATTTATAGGAAAAAATACATTCATGATTTTTATACCCCCAAGGAACTACATGTATCTATTCTTTTAGAATTTAGTCAATATTTAATTTGTCTGCTTGGCTTAAATTTCTATGCTCCTTAGAAAACTGTATGGTTATTCAAGTTTTAAAAAAGTTAGTTTTTTAAAGAGGCGCTAGCATCTTTGGCTGTTTTCAAAAGGGGGCCTCCTTTAACCTCACCAAGAAAGGCAATCTGAACTGAAAAGGATATTACGGTCCTATCAGGCAAAAATACTCAATAAAAAATGCTCCACAAGTAGGAATTGAACTCATGTCTTAAGCATTCAAGGTAGAGAGCGTAAGAATTACACAGACGTGAGTGCACTGCACCAGTGCTGTGGTGTAATGGTTAGGCTCTCCGCCTGTCATGCGGAAAACCCCGGTTCAATACTGAGCGCGGACGATCTGGTTTTTTTTCTGCTGGGAATTTTTCCCTCTCAGCCCGGGTTGGCCCTGACAGGCAGGGTCGAAGTAGCCCGTCTCTGATATGACTTTACAGTGTTGCAGGGGATGTAAAACTGGTAACCAAACCAAACCAGTGCACCGCGTTCAACTTGTGTTTTGTGGCTGAACAGCGGTTCATTCCTCTGCTGTGTGGTTGGCCAATCCACTGAAATGACCTTATAGTGTTGACAGTTTAAGTCCTTAACAAACCAACAAGCACTCACCTGCTGTGACTAGGACTGAGGGCGGTGCGGTGACCTTGTTCATCCTGTCCCCCACTGCCTTGACCTTGGCGCTGTGACGGAGGTGGTTTACCAGTGGTCGTCGCCCGGACACTCTCTGTACACAAAGGGAGAGAAGCAGGAGATCATGAGAGTCAACGAAGGATCACATTCTCGGGTGATGGTCAATATCACAGTGTTTGGTTACAACACAGCATCCCTCAAGAGGACAAAGTGGACAAAGACCAAAAGTGTTTCTCGGGGCCGAAATGACCTCATAGTGTCAATGGAGCCGTAAAACCCCAAACAAACAAACAAACAGCATTCAGAGTTGGTGATTTACGAGGAAAAATTGCAATGTCCTCAGACACAAAACATGAATACATGTGCATGTAATAGTAAAAGAAAAACCATAATCGTCACTTGATGATCAGTAAAGAATTTTAAGAACTAGAATAATATGAAATCTTCCAGTCTTCTTTTATTTATGTTCTCTGGAAAACTCAAATAGTCTCCTCCGTCTTTGTTTTAGTTCTGTCAAAGTTAACGGCACATTTACACGACATAGATCATACATGAGGAACATTATGTCCCAAAAGTAAAACCATGATCAAACACTGGAAAGTAATATTTTCAAGGCAAGCTGACAGTAAGGAGCAATAATTTTTATCAAAACCTCCATTTTATTGGTGTTATTGAAACATTTCTATTTGGGACAATCATTATAGTATAGACACAAACAAATAATAAAATATGTGCAATTTTTTTGTCACAAATATGAAAACACAGAATGTCAACAATTGCCTTGTGATTATATACAGAACACAGAGCGGGCATCTTTATTTTTGGGAAGCTCTAATGCTCTGCTGCATCATATTCCATTTATCTAACACATACTCTACAACTTTTTTATTTCACTTTCACAAGAGCATACGGCGCAAAATCCTGAAACTTAAGACACAGAGTGGCAAGAAAATAACGTGAATCCAATCTATAAACACACTCGAACTCCAGCGGACACAGAACTTTTCACTTGAATTCTCCTCCAGAGAAAATCACCAATCAGATGAAATGCTGACCACATCTTCCATGAAAGACAGAGATCTTTGTGCAGCAAGTTGAGGGAGGCTATTCTCACATCTACATGAAGACAAATCTACATAAGTGACCTGTAAGAGGCCCTGCTCCCATCTCCAAAACTGTTCTCAGGTCTGTGTGGTTCAGGGGATTTTCCCCTCCTCCTGTTAGAACAAGACCTTACTTCTACGAGTACGACTTTCCTTGATGAGTTCAGAATTTTTCAAGTGACACATCATTTTGACGCTCACCAAGGCTTTACTTCCATCAGCTGTGATGTGTACATTGTCTTAATGGATCACATTTTTATAGCGCATATCCCTGATCGAAAGCAGGCTCTATGCGCTTGACAACTTTGGGGCTTTTGAAAGCCATCGACTTAACCTTGGTACACATAGCATATTTTTTTCTTTTTCTAATCAATATTTATATGTTTTTGTTGCGATTTACTGCCCTATTGACATTTAAGGTCATTTCAGCGACAGGAAATGGATTAGGACAATATTTATATATTTAGACAGAATGAGAACAAGCAATGGGGTGCTCGCAAGCCATCCACTTTTATCAATTACTTGTCATGTCTTTTTCTCTTGACCCAGCAAGGGGACAAAGATCTACAGGTACACCTGAGAAGTTAATGAATATTGACCTGTGGTTGAAACATTGCACTAGGTAGCCAAGTGGGTAGACTTCTGGACTTATGACTGTGGGGTTGTGGGTTTGAATCCCAGTTCAGGCTCAACATTGTGTCCATGGGTACTTGGTCATAGACAGTTTGAGATGTCAGAATACTGTGGTTTACATGTTTGCAATGAGCATGCCCCTGATTACTATTGGAGGTGTTAGGCGTAGTAATGGATTGTAAATCATATATTACATGCATTATACATGTATTACTTGGGCGTTGCAAGGTGGTCACCAGGATTAAATGGTGTTCTGTTGACACATATTGTACACTTGCAATGCACATTTATATGTATTGCTATGCACTTGCATGAATATGTCATACATATTTGATTGTTTATTCTCATTGTAAAAACAATGGACAAATTGTCTTTTTATTCACTTTAGAGAGACATCACTTCATATTCACATATACGTGTAATGGGCGTGTTGATCTAATATCCATCTTTGTACAGTCACCTCTGTCTGAGTTGATTTTTGGCTAAGTCGATGGCTTTCAAAAGCCCCAACCCTTCTCCTCTATTGCATCAACTTTGGAGATTTTCCCCTCTCCTCTGCGACAGCAACTCCTCACTTGTCGACAGCACCAGCTCACAGTTCAGATTTTTCTAGTTCACATACAACATATTCTGCTTGTTGCACCTGTTTACCGTTGTTTGCAACACTTCAAGTTATATCAGCAACACAGGACCTTGCAGGAATTGAGTGTGATGTCACATAATAGGACACCACAAAAACTCCCTCTGTGGCGTGTAATCTTAACCAAGGTCGGTCACTGAGATATTTGTATGAAGTTGGTAAAAGACTAGATGTATTGAAGTAAAAAAAAAATACTTCTTTTGCCCATGCTTTTACTTTTAGGATAGTGTGGATTTGTGCATGTATGCTTATAGGTGTGCTCGTGTGTGTGTGTGTGTGTGTGTTTGTGTGTGTGTGTGTGTGAGGGTGTTTGTTTGAGTGAGTGAGAGAGAGAGAGAAAGAAAAAAATGTAGTATATGTAGTGAGAAAGAAAGTACCGTAAGAAAGAGAGGATGCAGAAAGGAAGAGGGCAGATAGACAAAGTGAGGGGGGGGGGGGGGATAGATGCATTGACGTATGGGTAGATAAAGAACAAAGAAATAGAGAGAGAAAGTGAGGAGAGGTGGGGACCACGGGGCGAAGTGAAAAAACCCCAAAAAAACTTCAACAACAATGACACGCTACGCAAAACACCAAAGTGAAAAAAGTTGTAAGTAACTGCGGAAAACAACAACACCAACACAACATGAACACTCAACGGCAAAAAAAAAGACAGGCAAAGAATTTACAATGATTCACATTATGAGCCTAGTGCTGTATTGTATCAGCTCCACGAACTTTTTAGGTGAAATAGCTGATCTTCTAACCAAGCAACTGAAATGCAAATCACTGTATTCGCAGCACCAAAATTGGGAGAAAATACAAGACAACAATAAGCTCACAATATGTAGGAGAAAAATAAACACAGACACATAACGAGAAGATCTACACAACGTAAGAGAAAAAAAGTGACGATAGATATACAACAACAAGTGCGGGAACACTCTAAGTACATGTCCACAAATGTATTTACACACTAATATCGTCACAATCATTCATATTTGCTTTTGGTTGTTGTATGTTATCAACCATTGTTTCTTCATGTTTATCGAGTCAATTTCCCTTTTAAAATAACCTCAAAACAGAACGTTCTCACATCTCCCCCTCAATGCCAGCATCAATTACTAACAGGATAGATTTCTTGGCTATCGTGATCTAAATTCTACTCTGACACTTATCTTTTCACTTCATGTTTACATGAAATATCTGGAAGAAAAAATCTGGAGAAAAACTCACAACAAAACAAAATCAATAAGCAAATATGGAAGGATTGTGACGATGAAATAATATAATCTTAATTGTCACCCCTTACTTCAAGAATTCCCAATGCCCGTGGTGGAATGAATTTTCCATCTCATTACCCTCTGGAAATTCCCAATCAAGGGTAACACAGGGTAACACCTTCTTTTCAAAATGAATCTGCCCACGGGGATGAATAAAGATGACTTTTTTTTTCTTTTCTTCTCATACCCAACACAAACAACTAAAAGTGACAAAGAAAATGACAACAAATAGAAACCCTTCTTCTCATGTTTAATCGTAATAAATTATAATACAAAATATATAAAACTTTGTACAATAATAAATTGAGAAATGCAGCTATCTATAACTGAAAAAAAAGAAAAGGAAAAGATAATTCTCATTGTAAAAAAGCAACATAAGAAGCAAAACAACGAAGCACACACCATAAAACACAGACCAAAAAGTCCATGTGTGTGCAATCATCATAGAGTTGTAAAGAGAAAATGGCTGGTCCCTGTCATACTGAAGGCATTCACATCATGTAAGCAACAGGCAATCTTAATTAAGTAGCATGGCATTGAAACACTGGCACAAGCTGAGGGGGGGGGGGGGGGGGGGTTAAAAAATTTTGTTTCTTTACATATATTTG
>JAUKPP010126533.1:0-10233 GCA_032273245.1 Phyllaplysia taylori
CATCATCACCATCATCATCATCATCATCATCATCATCATCATCATCATCATCATCATCATCATCATCATCTTCATCACTATCATCATCATCATCATCATCATCATAATTTTTCTCTTCCTCCTCCTCCTCCTCTCTCTCTTCCTCCTCTCCCTCCTCCTCCTCCTCCTCTCCCTCCTCCTCTTCTTCCTCCTCCTCCTCTCCCTCCTCCTCTCCTTCCTCCTCCTCTCCCTCCTCCTCTCACTCCACCTTCTCTACCTTCTCCGCTTCCTTTCTCTCCTCCTCCTCTCACTTCTCCTTCTCTCCCTCCTCCTCCTCTTCCTCCTCCTCCTCATCGCCCACAACCAGAGTATAGACCACGTATAAACACCTTGCACTTGACTCTATCCTGGCCAGCTTCTTATCATTGTTCTGTGTCTTTTTCCTTTTCTGTAGGATTCCACGTAGCCTTCCCCATAAACACACACACACACACACACACATACACACACACACACACACACACACACACACATACATACATACATACATACACACGCACACAAACATACACACACATACACCATCACACACACATACAAAACAATTTTAAGCGGTTTTGTAAATATCTATCCCCTAACAACAACAACAACAACAACAACAACAACAACAACAACAACAACAACAGCAGCAGCAGCAAAAATAACAGTAACAACAATAAATCTGTCTTGGTAAGAACGTGGTTTTAAGTGTTGAAGACAATTAGATAAAGCCAATCCCTCCCCCCTTTAAAAAAAAGAAAAACGAAAAAAACAAAAACAAGCAAAAAACAAACCAGAACAAAACAAGAGAAAATCCATAAAAACCTGCATACGTAGCCTACACACACTCACTTTTTTTCTTCAGAGCATAGTAATATATAGGCCTATTTAACGCAAACTGATACTGAGCAATGATTTTAAAGGACCCCCCCTCCCGTAACCCATTTAGCATATTTCCCCCTCTCTATCTTTACCCTTTGCCTATTTCTTTGTGTCTCTCCCTCCCCCTCTGTCTCTTTCTCCATCCATTTTCTCTCCATACACATCATCACGTTCTGGAGTCCATTTGAATTGTTGTACGTACGCATGATAGTTATGGTGACAAATTGTCAAAAGCTGAATTAAATACTGCCCGTTGGCTGTATATAATAAAAAGGTCTATAGGCCTCACCTATAGGTTAAAAACCCCCAACAACAATGGCCTACCTTTAGGCAAACGTAGGTCTGTCCGTCCTGTTTTGTAAACATCAGTGCATCGTGCATGCGAAGCCTACTAATTTTTGGGTCAACGGAAATTTACTAATGTCAGAAAATATTATTCCGCAAAATATGGCATTTCAATCTTCATGTGTATTATTACATGTAGTTGACTTTTGTATTACATGGGTCTACCGTTCCAGGAGGGGTTACCGGTGGTTTTGACCAGAAATACGACCGAATGGGTTACCTCCCATGTTCCTCCTGGTGCCCGCTCTCCAGAAAGTCTGGCAATCCCTCTGTGTAGTATTTGCCAGTCTTCACTTCCGGAATTCCTAGTTCCTTCCTAGCAATGGAAACATTGAGCTGAAGAAACTGAGATACTGAGAAGATGAGTGAAAGCTTACTACAGTTACAGATCTATGTCTTGAGACTCAAACAGTAATAGAGCAATATGGTATTAAGGGATCGCAGAAATGGAAAGCCAAAATAAGAAAAGTTTGAATTGAACCGAAAATGCATTGTACTGTTTGAGGGGGATACTTTTTTTTGTTTCTTTTTTTTGTTGTTGATATGGCTTCAGGCTCTGCTGGATCTGGTCGTGGGAACCCCTTTGATAATCAAGGGAGTAGTTCTTACCCCAAGCCTGGATCTAGTCAAGGCACAATGACGGCATCAGGGTCAACAGGAGGAAAGAGGGACAAGCGCTCTATCGCTACATATCTGAAGGAGGAAAGTATCAGAGCAAATGACTCGAAGCTGCTCACTGACAATTTGGACAATATTTGTGATCCTCAAAAGCCGATTGATGACATGGAAACAATTGACTGGTGCAAATGGATAATATCAGGAGGATTAACTTTTGATGAATTCAGCGAAAAGGGTAAGAATCTAGACCCAGACAAAAAAGAATTCAACACTATGGGAGGAGGGAGTAATGTTGGCTTTGTTATTGTTGGGCGGAGTTGCGGTTCAACGATCATCCATTCGAGATAGATCTAGGCCTCTACTAGGTTTTCGGGGCTCTTTAACAATTGCCTTCCCGTTCCATCGGCAGCCATTTTGAAACTGCTTTAAAATTGAGGACTACAAAATTGAAATAAACAGCCCAAGATTAGGGTTAGGGTTAGGTTAGGGTTAGGTTAGGGTTAGGGCTGGGTTAGGGTTAGGTTAGGTTAGTTTAGGGTTAGGTTAGGGTTAAGGTTAGGTTAGTGTTAGGTTTAGGGCTGTTTATTTCAATTTTGTAGTCCTCAATTTTAAACCACTCAGTTTGAAAATGGCTGCCGATGGAACGGGAAGGCAATTGTTAAAGAGCGCCAGGTTTTCTTCAATATGACATTATGGCTTTTCAGAGTAACTTTGTAGCTGGTATGCTTAGAGAATGGCTAGATGTTAAGCCCCCAACAGACCAACAGGAAGTGAAGCATAAAGATATTCATGAGAGTTATCTTTTTCTGTTTTCTTCAATACTAGTGTTAGTGTTAGTTATCTGGACAAAAAGTAATGTATCTTTTGTGCTGCAACTTTCGCCCAGTTCCCCTTTTCGCCCACCTAATGGGAGCCTAGTGTTAAATTGTGAATTCCTACAAAGTCTGTTTTAGTTATAGGATAAACGTTTTTGTGTTATGCATGGTGCATCCTCTCGGCAGTTCAGTCCTAAAGATATTTAAGTGTATTAAAGACCAGTTTGCAAATATTAATGTATTCATTATCATGTCTATTTTGCAGTTCGCGTCTATGACAGTTCTGTCATGTGTGGTTTGGTATGGACAGCCAACTTTGTTGCTTACCGATGTCGAACTTGTGGCATATCTCCTTGCATGTCCATGTGTTCTGACTGTTTCCAAGCTGGAAATCATGAAGGACATGATTACAATATGTTCCGAAGCCAAGCGGGAGGAGCATGTGATTGTGGTGACACCAGTGTTATGAAGGCAGAAGGGTAAGGAGGACACAAATTTGAACTGGAAATGGATTTTGTAAAGAAGAGGAAGTTCTCAGATAATTGATTCAGTACACTCTAGTCTGTGCTCCTAATTTCATGATGTCCCTGTTCTTTCACCCCCTCACAGGATCCCTGTTTATAAACCATATTATCTTACCCCTTAGGGATGCGAAAACTGGAGCAACGAATGTATACACCTAGCATGTTGTTGCATCCTTTTTTTATATTTTTATGATGTGGTTTGTGTCGAAGGTGAATTTCTCTTTAGATCAGGAGTTTAAATCATAGGTCTGAAGTACAATTTTAATCCTACTTTAACTTGTCCCTCTTTGCAAGCATTCATTGGGAGTTATAAAAAGTGAAAAGAGTTCAGCTAAATACAGTAAAACCATGATATAATGTACCTCTTTGAAACCCAAGATTTGTACATGGATTCGTGATGATTGTTTGGATGGTTAAACCTGGTGAGAAGTCTTTAAACCTTCTTAGTGTGTATCATGTGTGTCCAAGTTTTAGAATGGGAATGACACAAATATAGCACTGCATTCTTTTAAATTGACAATTCATTCTTTTTTTTTTTATACAAATTTGGTAGATTCTGCCCACGACATGGCAAATCCCGTGATCCAAAAATGGCTGCAACACCACCAGCAGAGCTGATTGCAGTGCCCAAGGAAATGATGCCCAGACTCTTCATGAGATTAGTCTTCTACTTGAGAGAACAGTTTGCGAGCAATGGTATGTCCTTTACAGCTTGTCTGCTTCAAATGTTTCTCGAATTTTTTTTTTTACGTATGGTTTCTTATTTTCATTTGATCAGTCATGCACTGTTCACAGGCTGTGTTCAAAGCATAACCGTGACAAGCTATTACCCAGCGAGCACACTACTAGAGAATATCTACCAGGCTACCTGCTAGCGTGAAGCAATTTTAGCAGGTAGGCCTACAAGCACACAAGCCAGACACTTTGCTAGCTGCATCCTGAGAAGCACTACATGTATGTGCAGTGTCTGACAGAGGGACGCGGTTACTTTCTACTTTCTTCGACCGCCTCTTGCCGGTGAAGGCAAAGATAAACGTTCCTAGTTTTCTTCATAGAATTGCATCCTTTAAAAAAGAGATTGAATCAAAAGATTCATAGTTTGTTTAGACTTGTTTTTGACACTATCGTTGTAGAAAATGCAAGTTTTTTTTATGGCTATGGACAGTTGGTCATCTTGAAGAGAGACAGAGTGGTAAGGGCTTGACATACAAATGAGGTTTGAGTTAGTCCATGATATTCATTTAGCATAATTTGTCCCCAGTTCGCCTCAACAAACAGCATTTTAATCACTACACTGCACACCTCAATGACCTGGAGCCTTATCTCAAGTTCCTGCAGTCTTTGAGTGATATGGGTGCTGCCATGAGGAGGATTATGACTCAAGCTCTCACTGATGAAGCAAGCTACAAAAAGTCAACAGGTTGTAACATATATATGGATACTTTATCAGAATTTATTTGAACCATTATAGTTTCCTTTCGGTTTGTACTTGTGTCACCTGTATTGTCTTGCATGCTTCCCAGGAAGTTGAGAAGATTTCTGAATGACTTTGGTCTGCCATGGCAATAATAGAATGTAAAGGGCATAGAGCCTGCTTTCTAGTGAGGGATGTATACGCTATATAAATGCAATTTAAAAAAAAATGTCTAATGATGCATTTCTTCCTTTTTCTTCTTCAGTTTTATTCAATTGTCTTATCCTACAAAAAAAACTAAGTGAAAGATTACTCATCAGTTCAGATGTTCTTTTTATTCAGTTGTTCCTACCCATTGTTAATTGTTGCCTATTGAAATTTTTATTTGAGTGGAGGTATAACATGTAGGGATGGGATATTTCTGTAAATTTACTGAAAATTGTAATTTTCATTTGCTCTATCATTTTCCGTAAGTGTGACCTGACGTACTAATCTACAATTGAATAAGTGTATTTTTTTTTCCAAATCTGTACAGTCCACGATAAGTTCAGTAAATTTTGGACTGATTAGTTTCCATCCATGAACATAGTATGCTTTGGAACACTTATAATGAACTGCTACTGTCTTGAAATTTCTAATATGAATTAATGACGTGTCAAACTTTTCTTTTTTCAGATGAGTCACTACCAGAGAGAGAACAGAAGAACTATGCTATATTCCTCAAACAACTTCAGACAAGCTCTGAGTATCCTTCAAGTTTCAACAAATACAAAGGTTTGGCTTTGATTTTCGTTTATACTTTCAAATGAAAAGAAGGATTTTTGTTTACCTTTATCTCAAGTCTCATCTAAAATGTGTGCCTAGGCTAATAAAGCTCTCTTTTGCTTTGGGCTGTCCAGTTATTTCTGTAAGTAAACATGTCATGTGTTGGGGAAAAAAAAATTGCTTCCTTGGAGCTGCCCTTTGGTAAATCTTTGAATACCAGGTGTAAAAAAAAAAAGGGCCCATTAAAAGTTGAATAAGTTCCATATTTTTCAATCAATTTGTTTCAAAGTTTGCCTGTCATCGGACAAGCCAAGGGGACAATACTGTGTGACGTTTCAAAGAGATTGAGACTGTATTATAGAACCTTCCGATAACGAGCTCTGCAGCCTAACCACTAGACTACCGACGCCACATGTACTCATTTTAGGGATGAATGTTCATTACTTAAAGGTTTGAAATAACAGTATTGCTGCAGTGGTCTCCCACTCACAGCACACACACCTTGGATCTCTTTCATCAATTGCAAGGGAAAAAAGTGATTCTGAGAATTTTCACTCTTCAGCACTGAAATGATCATGCTTTGAGAATAACTAGTGGAATGTGCAATCACAGCAGGAAATTATATAGGAAAAAACAGTACCATGCTGCTGTCATGTCATGCTTTTGAGTATAATTTGCTTTTTCCTGTGTGCTTACAAGCCAGAGATAACTGTACAAACATAGTCATACATTTGAAGATGATTTCCCTTGGCATCATTCTTCAGAGAGTGCCCTGAATTTTGTGTGCATTTGCACTGTGTTTATTTCATTTTTACTATTCCAGATCGACCAGGTCTGGACAGACTGCTGAAATACAATTCAATGCTGGAAGAACTGCTGTTTTGGGTGGTCCACTTTGAGTTCCCTCAACGTTTGGTCACCTTTCTGCTTGGGCTACTACCAGATGACATGTACAAAGTATGACTTTCATCTTGTTTCAAATGCTAGTCTTTTCAGAAAACCACCAAGTGTTAGGATAATCTTACATTCTACTAAAAATTGTATTGCGTTTAGGTGAGATTCTTTTTGATAAGTATTACAGAAGATGCATGCTTCTTTCAGAGGTTGACATACTGTAAATATGATAATGCAGTCTTGTGACCATTGTGAGATGTGTTAGCACATAGCAAAGGGGATGGTCACATCAAACAAGCACGTAGGATCAGATTGTAGAGTGTATGCAAACATCTTGTTTTGCAGATTAGTAGGATATTGGGCAAATGGGTGTCATGAAAGATGGAATCTCAGGATTAGACCTCTGTATTTACTATCACAGAAACTGGCAGTTACTTTTTATATGTCCAGGATGACGGTGGACAGCCGGCCTGTGTATAATCTATTTGTAAACATGGGTCATAGTATGGGATTTTTGGGCTAGCCATAAATATGCAGTAGTTATTTCTCATGAGTGGATTAATCCGATGTTGATGGCATCAGGTCATAACAAAAGGTATTGTTGACAATAGATTTACTAGGGATGAATATTTTGTTGTGGATTAATTCTTGTGCCATCATTTGCATACAAGGCAAAAAACAGTATAACAAGAAAAGAAATTTGATCTTTTCCACAGGAGGCCTTCTCCACAGCTTTTGTGAAGCACTACTCACACATCTCCTTGGTTCTGATGGGCGCCAAAGAGAGGACAACTGTGGCAAATCGCATTGTTCATATCAGTGTGCAGCTGTTTAGCAATGAGCAGCTTGCTGTACAACTTACAGAGAATTACAGTTTGCTTCTGGTTATCATGTTGAGTTTGAGTAACATGATACAGAGCATCAGAATGGCAAGTTCTCTGGAAGGTGAGCAATTGTGTGCATATTTTCTAAAAAAATATTCTAGCTTCAGTGCTTAAATTAATTACATTTCACAATGTTTGTCTTAGACTGTATGCTTTAGGAGCAGTAGGAAACTCACAATGTAGAAGTGACAACAATCGGAATGATACTTTAAAGTAAGTTTTGATTCTTTGCTGTAATCTGGACTCAGAGGTAGACCATTTACATAGAGTTTCGACAAGAGCAAGGATCTTACAAGAGAAGATGTTTGTCTTTCTCAGCTTGTTGGCCCCTTTAGTGATAAGAAATTTGGCTTGGCTTTTAGGTTGTAACACTATGGGCCATTTAATTAAGAGGCATGCTACATGGAACCCTTCCTGTCAAGACCAACCCAGGACTGGGAGGTCCATAACATCCCTGCAGAGAACTCCTGTCCTCTGTGTGATAGGTAAAGCAAAGCCAAACAATTACACCTTCAGAAGCAGTTAGTGATAAGAAAGTTATAGGACTGTTATGTTGTGTATTAATTAAAACATATTTTGAGGCGGTGTTAACATTTTCATTTCTTTTTCAGATCTGGACATGAAATCTAATTTCCATTGTGTTGTGAACTGTGAAAGTGATGTAATGAAAGATCATTGCTACTGGCCAGTGGTCAGTGATTTGATCAACGTGTTATCTCATCGTAAGATTGCACACAAATTCCTGCAGGACCAAGACCTCGTCCTGCTGTGGTTGGATTTGCTTTCAGATATGCAAGGTAGGGCCATTTTCCCTCTTGGACATGCACTACCTATTCGTCAGCTTAGTTCTTTTTTGTACGATCCCCAAGTTTTTGTGAAGCAAGCAGGGGGCTTTTTATTATTTAGCTAGTGTCCTTGAAGTCTAATTTTTACCTCACACAAATTTGAAGAAGGTATGAAAAACAACTAAGCTGAAGCATTCATATCCTCAAATGACATGTTTTTTATCCGATGAATGTTATTGACCACGTGTATTTCCATATCAAAAGTTATTTCTTGAGAATTGCCAAACTAGTAAGAAAAATTGTATTGTGGCACAAAATTTGACCTGCATTGCGGAAGTGCATTTTCTTGCTTTCTTTTTATAATAATGTAGTGTGAATATTGTAGTATGTTCTGTGAAGCCTACATCAGTTTCCATACCAAAAAATACCAATGGCATGTTGGTTGTATGTGATCACCCATTACTGAAAAATAATAATTTTAAGAGTCATAATACAAATTTCTTGTCTGCCAAGTGCTAAAGATTGGCGGGCTTGATTCTCAAGTTCTTTCTTCTCTTTTTCTTTCGTTCATTCTTTAGGTCAATCCAACTCTCGAGATCTTAAAGTAAATTATAATTTCTGTGGTGGCTATAAAAGGAAAATTGTACACAGTGTTTAACAACTACAAGCATATTATCTTTGTTGTTAGAAGTCGTTCTCTTCGAGTGATACTTATATTAACATCTCATAAAAGAGGAGTATCTATGTATTGTAGATATAATCTCCATTTCCTGTTGATAGTGGTCACAGCAAAATGTCAAATGAACATTTTTCTATTTTGCATTGAAGGCATGAACGTAAACGTGCGAGAGCTGACTCACCATGTGGAATTTGAACCAGACACTTACTATGCAGCATTCTCGGCAGAGCTGGAGATATCGGCCTCCCCCATGTGGTCTCTGCTCATGCATTGCCAAACTCAGGTTTGCAGTCAATTTTCAGGGGCATTAAGTCCACACTTCTCTTTGATAGAATTATTATGTTGAATTTTGACTCCTAAAAATGTGAACATCCTGAAGGATGGTTTGTAAAGCAGTTGGGTCAGTCAAGCATTCTTTACTGAGTTTCAGTTAGGCATGGTAAAAATTGGATAATGTTTCATCAATTTTAAAATGTTTAGTAATGCATTATCTTATAGGGTTTTAAAGATGTTTTAATTAATGTTATCTAGGCTCCGATGTGACATAATTATCATTCATGAACTACAACTATGACATCCTCAGGAAATGCGCCCCTATGTGCTTGAAATGATCAAGGCAGCAACTGTAGCCTTACAAGACTGGTTCGAAGCAATTAACTTTAAGGACTCTATGAAGGTGAGAAGAGGCTATGTCCGTAACTATTCCAACATGAAATTTCACTCGATAAAGTCTCCTAGCATTTTTCCCCTTTGTTGTTTAATGCTTCATTTCCAGGTCTGAGTTAGCCTTAGCCGAACCTCTAAGCCTTTTCCTTTGTTGAATATTCATGCAGTATTCTAGATTGTGATAAAAATGTGTGCTGGAGCTATTTTTTCTTTTTATATTGTACTTCTATTATATAAGTTTGCTTGTTTCTGATTTTTGGACAGAAAAAACGTGGGATGTAAAGGTTCATGTATGTTATTCCATGCTAAATTCTGCTGAATGTGGAATAATGCCAAACGATTTCAGCGTAAGTGGTAGTTGCACAAAATAAACAGATTTTAAAACCAAGATGCAAAGGTTTGAAGCAGACACAATACAACCTGTGTCAAGGCAATTAGATTTTCACAATTATATTTCTATGGCCATTAACTAAATAAAGCTGAATCACTTAAGAGAAATAAATAATGAAAGTGCAGTAAATCAGCAGTTACTTGAAATTAGCTGTTACTAACATGGTCTCCCTTTCAGTATTCATGGGTCTCAATATTCAGCTATTTAGCAGATTTTCGCTACCGCCATTTCCTCCGCTGAACTCCACTAGATATTTTGTTAGGGACTCTTTTACTTGAGATTATCTTCCAAACCCTCAGATTGGTATGAAATAACCTTCCTTTGATAAATTGATGTTTTTGATATCAGCATTCTAGGGTTAAACGGTTTAATGATAATGGGTGTCTTGTAAAAATGGTCTTTTGTTGCAATTACGCGGAAAGCTCCTCCTTTTTAAAAATTCTAAGTTGAGACCCATGAGTATTGACATCCTGCCAAGGGCTTGGTGAAGAGATATATAGGATAAAGTGGAGAGGATTTTAACTTAGGGGGTGGGGGGGGGGGGGGGGGGGGA